>JAJIYU010011441.1:0-15292 GCA_030144865.1 Tinospora cordifolia
TGCCTCATAGAAATCATCAACAAAGAGAACAATTCTCTCTTGGAAAATTTTTTTCTCTCTAGTGTTCTTGAGTTTTCTTCCCTTTCTCTTGAAGAAATTCTTATTTTTCTTTAATTTGTTCTAGTTTGATTCATAACAGGGAATAATTTTTCACATTTTTTATACTTAATTTAATTTAATTTAGGTGTTTAATTGATCTATGAAAAAAAAAAAACTAGGTGACCTCTTTCTTAAGATTTCTATAGCTTTTGCGACCAGAAAGACTAACCACAGGCTAAAGATTTGCCACGACCTCAACCCAAAGCTCTTTTTACGAAAAGACCCCTAACGACATATATAATTATGAGCTTGTTGTATATTGGATTTTTTTTTTGGTTTACTTATGCTTTTGATTACAATAATGTGTATATATCACGACTTTTAATAAAGAGCTTAGAATATTTAGGCAAAATCCCAAACTGGGTTTCTCTCACCCACTTCATCTGTTCATCTCATCCATGCCTTTGTTTTTAGGTTTTCCTAATAAAATTATAAAAAATTAAATTAAATTAAAATTAAAAAGGAAAAAAAACTTTTTAGCGTCTTTAATATTAATTTCTCCAAAAAAATTTATTTAAGAAAAATGTTATGAAATTTTTTTTCGTAATTTTTCAATTGGTCATAAAAAAGGTTTTGGTATTTCAGTTATTTTTTAAAATTAGTATATAGCATATTTCTAATAAGAAAATCACCCTCCCAAGCTAAGAAAATGGTAGGCTATAAAAAATTTTTAAAACTTTTTTCTCATCTTCTTTTGTAAATTAAATGTGAAAAAATAATATTAAAAAATGATTATTTATGACTATCATCCTAACCACAGGCATAAGGATTTCTCTTCACCGGCTATTTATTCTTATAGCCATTTTACTAAAATGCCCCCTTGTCATAGATAATCCAGAGTGTTGGAAGGATAGCATATTAGAAGAGTCAAAGTATCGATTTACTTTTGTGTACCGTAGTAAAGAAAAGAAGTATCATAGTAACTAGAATGCATTAAGAAACAAGGGAAAAAGATGTAGTATTGTGGTAGTGGGTTGTGTTACCATGGTAACCAAAACGATATTAAAAAAAAAAAAGACAAAGAAGGAAAGATTGCACCTAATTAATTTTGCAAGTGTCCAAATGTCTAAAACCTTCCAAGGACCCACACATCTAAAAGTCTCATAGCAACTAAATGCATGTTCACTAGCTCTTCCAAATCGTCACTCACTCACCATCCACGAATCCTCTACATTCCCAAACCCTTACAAGTCCCATAAAGAGTAAGGATTGACAACACTAATGTAATGACTCCTATTTTTGAACAACGAGTCGACGGGTTCAACATATATTTTCATGTATCAATTAATGAATTATAAATAAAAATATATGATTTTACGATAATTGTATAAATTAATGCGTGTATTAAATGGTGATACGTGATTTTTGACGATAGTATTAATTAATAGTTATATTACTTAAAAAATTAAAATAAATAATAAATAATAAAATAATTATTTAGTGGGAGTTAAGTTAAAAAAATGAAATGAATGAAAACGATGAATGAAATGAATTAATTGCTATATATATATATATGCATGTATATAGATGGGTGTATATATATATATATAGAAAATGAGAAAATGAGAGAAAAAAAGGATGATTGTGTGCATAATGAAAAGAAAAAAGTAAAGATAAATGAGATAAAAGGGATAATATGCATGGTGTGTATAGATAAGTTAAGCCACTATTTTTGACTTATTGGCATGAGACCCACCACTAAGGCAACTATATATATATATATGTGTGTGTGTGTGTGTGTGTGTGTGTGTGCTCAACTCCTCATGCCACTTCTCATTCATGCGTGAATGTGCATTCGGGAAAAAAAAAGAGAGAGCAAAACTTGAGAAAGAGCAACTGAGAGGAACAAAAGGAGAAAGAAGAAGAAGAAGAAGAAGAAGAAGAAGAAAGAAAGAAAGAAAAAAAGGGGGGTCTGTAAATTTTCTTAAATCTAATGTTTTAATGACTTATTTTCAATTCTTTTCAATACAAGAGAGATAATAAAGCTATAAATTATAATCTTATTGGTGTAATTTTCATTAAATGTGTTAGTCTATTGTATGACCCAAATTTAAGATGTATTTTTTTCGGGAGTGAAAATACACTATATATATATTTATATATTATTGTGTACAGACTAACGAATAGAACATAGATATATAAATTATTTGTATCCATGTGAACCCTTTGAATGTTTATGATAATTGAAAGTCGACACATAGTGGATATGCCTATTAGCACTATAATTTGAGTTGGCGGGTAATGAAATGATTAGAATGAAATTATGGACTCAATGACACTAAAATTAGAATTTTTGGAGTTTAATAGGTATATTAAATTTGTATTTATACAATCGAAGGGAGAATGTATAAATTAATATTATATGTATGTATAAGGTTATACAATTGATTATGTAATGTTATAAATATAACATTATCTATAATCAATATTGTATAGAATTATGAATTACTTCACATGAGAAAAATGTGTAATATAGGAAATAATTAATTTTTTCTATTTATTGTATATTATAGTAAATTTGTAAAGAGGTTGTGTAGTGTATACCAAAAGCGAAACACATATTAACAGTGTAAGCTTTCGATATTTTGGCTCGATACTTGGAGACGCGACCAGTGACCAGGAGAGTGTTGGCAGTCGATCTAGTCTATGAGTAGTAATTTGATGTATTTATTTAATCTTTTATTCTATTTCTGATTGTTGCATAATTGTGTTCCATATGCATTACATATTACATTGAGATAAAGCCTCTTGGGGGGACTTGTGTTTGAGTCTCACCAGGAACAAAACCCATTGCCCGGTCAGTCCCTTGCGTGGGCAAGGTGTCAAAATGTGGGACAATATGGGCTCAACAGCAGTGGTCAATGTGCCACTCTGAGTGAGACAAGGCCTGTAATACGAGTACACATCTTCAGATGTGCCGACCTAGCCTCAGGATGAGATGTATAGAGGTGCAGACATTCGATAGTGATGGTTCCGAGATAGAGTTGATTGATAGATCTTTGTATGTGCCAACCTAGCCTCAAGATGAGAGGTTTCAAGGTGCAGATATTGGATTGTGACAGCTCTAAGATAGAGCTGATTGACGGATCTTCAGATGTGCCAACCTGACCTAATGAAGAGAGGTTCCGAGCTACGGACATTGGATCGTGATAGCTCTAAGATAGGACTAATTGATGGGTCTTCAAATGTGCTGACTTGGCCTAGTGATAAGAGGTTCTGAGGTGCAGACATTGGACTGTGATAGTTCTAAGATAATAGTGGTACGTTGGTACACTCTATGAATATATTTAGAGTGGTGCATAACATACTCTACTAGTTCGTGGGTGGTAACCATACTACCTGATCGGTGGGCCACAATTGTCAAGATACGACAGTATGGCCTGGTCGGTGGGCCACGATTGTCGATTGATGTCGCAGTATGGCCTAGACGATGGTCACGTCCATCCAAAATAACAATATAACCAGAGGATCCTTAAAGTGAAAGAAGGGTGCCGAGTTTAGATACTTATAACAACATGACTCTCGAAACATTCACAATTTCTACATTGATCTCATTCTTAGAGATACATACACATACATGTTCATTTTTGTCACATGATATCATCAAGAACTAGGATATTACTTGTTTCACACATCAATAATAAATCTCCTAGTCCCACTAGGTCACATCCCACAAAATCATATGAGTAAATAAATGAATAACAAATAGGTTTATAATTAAAAATATGGGATGTCATATTTGTTCAATTTAACCCAATAATAATCAATCTAATATCTGGCCTCATGGCTTTGTTTTAAATAGCAACTCAATAAATGAAATAAAGGGAGATTCTTTGACTACTTGCCTAACTAAAGATAATAATAAACTTATGACTAAGACAACCTCATCAAGGAAGTCTACCACTAACTACACTCTACTTCGTCTCATCAACGACATTGCTCAACTACTGGGTGAAAAATAAGAAACGGGGTGAGCTCAAACAACCCATTGGATCATATTAAAGTCAAAACACAGAATATACAAACATTTATCAAACATTAGGCGTTTTAAGCAATTCAATTATTTTTTAGTTGACATTCAGACCGAAAGGACCATCCTCCGTATTCTCATCAAAGCAAAGAGTGCCCAGCACTAATGACAAGGAGGGGTCATGTCCATCATCCAATGTCCAGGAATTAGGGTCCAACCTAGTGTTCCATTTCAAATATTATATTAATTTCATAATTTGAGAACACCCACAGTGATCAATTGTGACTTATTGAGCCGACATGTGGTTTAATTCTTGATTACGGTGATCTTAAAGTGTTTAACAAGATAAAGTTTTGGCATGCTTAATGTCTTCTACTTTCCACACATAACCAAAAATATTGTGAAGACATAAATTCAATATGCACACAATTATAACACATGCTATCCAACACATAAGGCATATTGTTCATCATATCATACATGCAAGAGATCATTCAATCACAATTATGGCATAATCATACCCTAGCACGTTCCTAGGTATCCAATCAAATAGGCATACAATCATATTCCATATTTAAAACTAAAATAGTACAAAAGAGCTTGGAAATCATTTCCACCTGTCAGTGCATTTCTTCAACTCCTACTCTTGTACACTATCAACTCGAATGTCGTGACTTCTCAATCTAAAATATTTAAGGTAATTATTTTTAGTAATTGAACATCATATAATATTTTAAAGCCATAAATTTACTAATTTCTTAACAAACATGACAAACTGTGCACCATTTAGCTTTTCAGTGCATTCAGTGCGCACTGTTCCCCTTGTTCGATAATTGGACTTAACTTACCCTTTTTTTTCTAATTATAAACATTCACTATCTAATTACTTTTGAAACCTTTTTAAAACCCTCTAAAGCCATTATATATTCAACCATGACCAACATGCATCATGTGCATGAAGTCATAGTTGTTTTCATGACTTATACGCATATTCTCAAGATTTGATATATATTAAAGTCTTACACCCCTTTCTAGCCTTTTAAGCATGTTTAACCATCAATTTCTAGTAAGCTACCTTGCTAGTTTTTGATTCATATATGCATCACACAACACCCTATTAGTGATAATGCTTAACCATCTCTTAAACATGCATGTATCCTAATTATTTCATGCATACGGTTCTTATGGGTGTGCTATTTTAAAATAGTCCAATATTAACATTACATGTAACTTAGATCCCCATTTTCCAACAACCTTCTTGCTGGTTTTTGGCATGTAAATGTACGGAACTCTCACCAAATTCGCAAACACTCAATTTTCACTTAAACATGCCAATATCCTAATTATATCATGCATACATGCCTTGTTTGTATGCTTTATCATTATGCCCTAAAAATCAGAATTTTGTACATCTATATTCATGATTTTTCAGCAACCCTACTCACTAGTTTTTCATCAAATAATACCTTATTAACATCACTTTACCCTATATAACATTAATTTCTACATACATCATATATGGTTACTAGTTTTATGAACATACATACATATTTGATCCCTTTTCCCATGTAGATGTTATTTCCTTCAACCTTTCATGTTTTCATAGACTTGTTGTAACACCCCAACCCTCGTATCTTTTAAGCAGTGTACATTGCCACCGTTGATAGTGGACTTAACAAACGGCAGGTCGGGCCGGTGCTACATTACAAGCGACACACATTTGTTCTTTTCTTTTCAATATTTTGTGCCTCTGTATAAAGTTCAAGAATACAAAACTTTCAATAAAATCAAGACAAATTAAAAGAGATAAAGAAAATCAAATTATTTTATTCATAAAAGAAATTGAGAGTACTAAACTCTTAAAAAAACTAATTGTTGCAGCGAAAGACTTCAAAATATTTTTCAGTAGAAAAGCATAAAAAACTTTGGGCAACATGCCCTAAAAATTCTAAAAATAAAATACTGAAAAACTTTTTAAGAAACTATATATATTCAACAGCTCCATGGGTTCATGTTCCTGAAAAATAAGAAAGGAAGAGTGAGCACGTAGCCCAGTGGATTCTTTTCGAACAACCATCTTTCATATTTAAACTCATAACACAATCATAATTCAAACACTTGCAATCATTAGGCGTTTTAAACAACAATTTGTTTAAGTCGAGTATCAGACCAAAAGGGTCTTTAGTCCCTTGATGTTCTTAACAAAGTACCTCCTTAGAGTGAAATAGAGCTTTTTTTAGCCAATTTCATTGGACTTTTGGACTTCAAGGGAACTTACCCACCAATCAAGTATTTCGGTCTTAAAACCATATGAACTAATCATATAGAAAGAACATCCATAGTGTCACCATGACCACTATGATGGTACGTGGTTATTATCTCCATCATCTTTGATTAAATTCTCATATCATGATCTCATAAAATAAACTTCAAAATATGAAATCAAACTAATATTCAGAATATATCTAGTCAATTCATGATACACTCATAAAACATGCATTATACTTTAATTTAAAAGCCTAAACATGATACTAACATGGCATGGATGATATGATTTCTCAAACATAAATCAAAACTTAAATACTGAAATAAACATGTAAAATTCTAGAACTGAAATTGAAAATATTTGAATTTAGTGAAAAACACACAACAATGAGCATGCCATGAATTCAAATAAGAACATAAGGGTGTTCTAGAAATCACTTTCACCTTGTGATGCTTTCTTCAAGAATTTCAGCAACAATTCGCCCCACGTACTAATTCCAATGAAAATCGCCTAACTTAATTCCCAAATTTGAGAGAAGAACTTCTCACACACACAAGAAGGAAATATTAGAAAAGGTGCCAAGAAGAAGGCTTTGAGAAAACAAGATAAGCATTCAACTCTTATTTTTTGGAATGAATGAAATTATGAGTCTAGAGAGGTTTATATAGGTTTTCCAAGGGAGAAAATTAGAAAGTTTTGTGTTCTTCTTGGAATAAAACTCCTAATTTGTCTACAATTTAGTACTTTCTAATTTTTAGAGGAGAAAAATAGAAAGTTTAGAGTTCTTCTTTGAATAAAACACCCTAATTCTACTTAATTTCGTAATTTCTAATTTTTAGAGCAAAATGAGTATTTTTCAAATTTTTTCTAGATTTTAGAAATATTTTTCAGATTTTGGAAACTAATTTTCAGAATTTTCAGAATTTTTTGTATTTTTCGTTATTTTTTGAAAATTTTCCTTTAATTTTTTGGATCTGTTAATCTGGTTCCTAGGATTTTCCTCGAGACATGCGTTCAGGTTCGATTGGAGCCGTTGGATTGATCTCAAATCAATCGACATAAATCAGATTCTTGATGTCAGCTGTTGGATTTCCTCGAGTGCATCAACGATTGCGATCTAATCAAAACGACTTTGATTTGGACCGTCCAATGATCCTCGAGCACATCAACGTTCGCGATCTAATCACTCGGCTTTGATATTCGCCATTGGATGCACCTCGAGTGCAGCACCAAATGATCATCTTACTGTGAGCACGAATCTTGGCCATTGGATGATCATCGATGTCAGTGTTCGGATCTGGTTCGCGATCAACGAACTCTCTTCTGGCCGCACGATCATCCCCGAGTTACGTACGCTAATCTTTGGCTATTTGATCTTGATGATCCAATGCACCCGGGCGTTCGTTTTGGCTTTAATCCCATTCGTTGGATTTTGGCAGATTGTTTTTCGATCGTAGGATGCATTTTAAGTTTATTTTTTTGATTTTTCAGCCGAATTTCTTGCTTTCTTTTCGGATTTTTGCCAAATCTTTATCCCGATTGACTTTCTAATATTGTTTTCATTAAAAATTGCACATATCCTTGTATTTTTTACTATGATATCCCATTTTATGCATTATAATCATATTTTTTCTTCTAAAAATTCCTTAAATTGATTTTTATCTCTCATTTGGGTAACTAGGACTTACCAAAATTCTCATTCATCAATTTTGTATAATTTCCTAAGTAAAAATTCAATTTTTCATATGAATTTGAATTTTTTTTTCGAGATGTTACACTTGTAACCTTCTAAATCATAAGATTCATTTCTGGAAATCAAAAAGTGACCATTAGAAAGGAATAAGATCATTATACCTTACTACTGTTGCCCGGAACGTCTCCTTGATGATGTACGCTTCAACAGAGAGTTCTTGGCTCTTCTTTGGACTAATTTATGTTTTTGTTTTGATGATGGAATTAGGAAAATATTTCAAAAATTTTTGATAGAAAGAATGATCACATCAAAGGGTGGAAAGAAGAAGAAAAGAAAAGGTAGAGAGGGTAGTGAAGATAATGTAGGGTAGTACCTAGTAGAATGTATTGTTATGGCTTTATGTGTGCACTATCAACCTTTTGTGATGTTCTTCAATGGCTGGAACAAGGGGAAGCCTAGCAAGAGGTGAGAATACCAAAATCAGCACCTAAAGATTAAAAAAAGGGAAAAAGAAAGAGAATAAGATGTTGTATAGGAGTAATACTTTATGAATTGATGTGTGTGCTTTACTTTGATGCGATTTCTCCTTGATTGAGACTTGGAACTACTAAGATCTTGCAATGGAGGAGGAAAATCGACTAGAGGAAACAAAATAGGAGGGGAGTCAATTTTTTTAAGTGGAAGGAATAGGGAAGATGCCACATTAATATAGGAAAAAGTTAGTATGGATAAGATATGAGTAGGCGTTTGAGTTTACCTTGGATTCCTTATTGTTATCTTAGTGGTATTTGATTTTGATCCAACTTTCTCACCCACTAATCCTCATATTACGTGGAGAGTGTGGAAATCCCCTTTTTGGATTTTATGTGTGTTTGGAGCCCCTCTTTGTATACAATTTCTAATACATACACTATACACTTCTTATGCACTTAAATGTGCATAGTTTACATCATTTTTCTACAAAATTTTTGATTTTATTTTGTGTTTTGTGTACCAAAATTTAATTTATTAAATCTTTTACTAGTTAATAAAATTTAGATAATATTTTTAATTAATTAATTAATTTTATTATTAACCAATATACACATGTATATATGTATATATACATTATTTCTCATTTATATATATATATATATATATGTCTTTCTTTTTTTTTTAATCTTCATCCCACTAAATTAAATATATTTTATTTATTTATTTATTTTCTTAATTATTTCAATACCGGACCCTTGAATCATGACATATTTTATGGCATATTAGGCTGCTATATTTTTACATGAATTATTGTATATACTATTCATTGTTGCATTTTATTTGAATATTTGTAATGTTGCCTGTTGCATTGCATGTAGATTGCTAGACTTAAGTAGATATATTTGTTGCTACACTAAGCTCACGTAGATATTGAGCTCACTACTCTTAACATTTCAGGTCTGACTGATGTGGATAAGGGGAAAGGCGTACAGAATGCGTGATCTTTTCCAACCTATCCCTAATAGGTTTTTCGTTCTACTATTTTGGTAGTTTTCATTATGTACAAGTTTTAAAAATTTAAAGTTGAATTGGACTCTAGTAATGTAATTAATGTTATGGACTTCTACTATTATTACATTATTTCATTTATCTTGCTTTTGTTGCACTTTGAATACTGTACATATTTTGATGGTAAGGCTTAATAATAGTTGGCAAGTTTGTCTAAGGAGTAGACTTGTCTGACTATTGTGTCAGTCAGGCCGTCCATATGAGGCTTTGGAAGGGGTCCTGACAGCCAACTCTTTTCACTTTAGATTTGACCAAACAAGGCTCAAATAATTTTCATGTCTCCTATGCCCTAAAAGCTTTTAAGTTCCATGTTCTATTAACTCATACTCTCATTCCTTCTTAGCTAAGGTTTATTCCTATACATTGGAGAAATCCAACAATGCCTACCCTAGTAAATTTAGAGCTTTAGTTCTAATACCAAGGTTTGTAACACTCCCCACTTTAGTATTTCTAATTCTGGTCGGTTTACTTCTTTAAACTATTTAAAACTTTGAAAACATCTTTTGGAGTTGTATGAAAGCATTCATCCTTGCAAGGAAAAGTATCATTGATAGTAGAAAGAGTTATGAGTATTCATTTAAATCTTCATGTAAAACTGGGAATCCAGAAAGGGAAGCTATTAGTATATATTCTTTCTCTTATCTCATTTATTTCCTATCTTATGTTTTTTTGACTCATCAATGTTAACTGTTAAAATATCAAGTTATCCTATTTCAAATTATTTTCCATTGGGATTAAACCAACTTTAAATTTGTTCACTTTTATAGATAATAACATTTCACGACTACATGTCATAACTTAGCCATACCAAGGTTGTCTTGATTAGGTGAGCCCATCACGCTCTTTGCCCTTTCTTTTAGGCATGCAAAAACTACATCATTGTTCAATTATTTAATACATTACAACAATAGCCAACAAGAAGTAGACTCAAAACATTGAACCCAATTTCTTCAAAGGGTGCCTGCATTTGAAAAACATAAAAGGAGGTAGCTCTATGAGCGTAGCAGATCATTTGAATTCCAAGTCAATTTAATGCCATAAACAAACATATTATTCATATAACCACTTCAACACATTAGGCGATACAAGCATTGGATTGTTTTTAGCTGGGCAAGGTAGGGTGTGTGACCCTTGGTGATTCCCTTATCCCTAGCCACATGAATGCCATAAGTACATCACCAAAGTTGAGGGTTATGAGTTTGTATGTTCGTAGTACCCTAGACTATGAAGATATAAAATGCAATACCATTCTTGTACATGTGATCACACACCTATCTATCAAGTGACACGTTACCGCATGAACCACCAGTGATTGTCCATAGAACAACCGTCCTTAAAGTGGGTTGTTATCTAATTAATCTTTATTTTATGTTTGGTTGTCTATCATATTCATGCACGATTCTCAACAAATGATCATCAATAAACATGATATACCAAGATTGTTTTAAGCACGGGTCATTTACAATTTACAAATGCATTTTATGCAAGTAGTCATATGATCATAGTAACTTATACATATACCTTGATATCTTATGTGCATTTCATTTTATGTATTAATAGCATCATACAACCATAAATAATTGCATGTACTAAAACCATTATGGTCTCATGTGTGCAAACATAGCAGGCAATGTACAAATCACTTGTATCATCGTCATCATATCACACGTTTCAATTCAAACTTCGGCATTTCATCACATAATTATCAACAGGGATAGAGCAGCGTGTTGGACTAAATCTCAAAACACCCAGTTCATGGGGGTGTCTTAGATAGCACGTTGCCCTACAACACTTGAAACTCAATTTCAGGGTGTATCTCAGAGCAAAAGAGCAGCCATGCAACACCTAAAACTGTGTTCCTAGGTGTGACCCAGAGCAATCCATTGCACCAATCACCACACTGAGAAGACTATTTTTAATTGCACGAATAACATACGAGGCATTGTTTTTAATAAAATACATTTTTGATTGCATGATGTTAACTATAATACAAAATTTGTTATTTAAACCCTAAAACCCTATGTGAAAATTTCATGAAAATATAAAGCATTCATTGCACATTCTCTTTTTTACTTCAAAAATTTTTGCACATTAATTTCCATCATCCATTAAAGAGAGTTTTTTCTTGTTCAATTGTGATTTTAACCGTTTTTTTCAATTTCTTGAAGAAAGCTTTTATCAAAAGTGTTGTAAACTTTTTAATCTTATTTTTTTTAGGAAAACCTTATTGTGTGTTCTTACTATTGATACAAATTCAAATTGCATATTTTTTAATAAATCTAAACTAAGAAACTAAACTTTGATCATTGTTTTGCATGCAATCTTTGAGAATTTCTTAAAATACATTCACTGCCTGCATTTAGATTGTAATAATGCCACATCGGGTGGACCTCAAAGTTGAGATGGGGCTATGAGTGCATACGTGGATGTTCACTAGTGTTGAGGCCTTTTGGGGGTGGCTTGAGTTTGAGTCTCTCTAGGAACAAAACCCCCACGGTGTGTCCGTGGCTAAGTGGGGACAATATCATCATGAAGTGGGACCCAGTGTGTTACAAAATGGTATCAAACCCGCCTCTGAGTGTAACGGGTGTGCATCTCGAGGACGAGATGGCCTCAAAGGGGGGTGGATTGTAATAATCCCACATTGGCTTAAGACTGGGCTATGAGTGCATTTGTAGGTGTTCACAAGTGCCAAGGCCTTTTGGGGGTGGCTCGAGTTTGAGTCTCTCCAGGAACAAAACCCCCACGATTTGTCTATGGCTAAGTGGGGACAATATCGTCACGTAATGGGACCCGGTGTGTTACATAGATTGACTTGGTGATGGTTTAATCTATTATCAATCTTTATTGAATAGTAAAAGGGGATATTGCTCTTACTAAGTAGTGTTTAGGTTTATGTGGGACTTGTGACAAGTCTAAATTAACGCTATAAAACTTCAAAATTAATTTTGAGGAAGATATTGATTGTGTTCTATATTTATAACAAATTGTTTTTTTAATTCATTAGTGTATTGCCCTAAGGGATTGTTATAGGGGAAGTTGAATCACAGTTTGTTATAGCTTAGGGGTGTAGAAATTTAAATCTAATAGAATTGAGTTAGAAATCCTAGTAGAGGATGGTAGGTAGTTGAGTAGATATTAGAGATCAAACCACTATATGTATTACTATGCATTTTTATCTCTTATTTTACTTCATTTGGTGCATACAATAATTTAAATAACATTAAATTGGCTTATACTGACGAAACTATTATTATTATTAGCTTGAAAAGCAATAACATTCAATACACCAAATTCACCTTCGTCGTAATACCCTGATAAATTCTCAAAATTTTAAGAATAATAATATATAAGATCATAAATAAGTTTATGGAAGTGGTAAATACATAAAATACCCTAAGGGTAAAATAGTAATTTGGCCACTTATGGGTAAAATGGTCAGTTCACATGAAAAAATGAATTGTAGAGAAACATTATGTGACACAGTGAATGATTTTAAATATAGAATGTTATTTGGACAAACTAGGGGTAAAATAGTTATTTTGTCATCAAAGGGATTAAATTTAATAAAAGCAATATGCTCATATGGACAAGATAGAATAATTTATATAAAAGCAATATGACAATAATTTATATAAAATAGAACAAGATAGAATGTCTAAGAGATATCATAAAAAATAATAGGGATTAAATTAATAAAATTTATGTAAATTAAAGAATATGCTCATATGAACATTTAGCGCATAGTACAAATTATTTGTAAAATATTAGAAAAATAAATACACAAAAATTTTGAAATACTTGTCATATAAATAAGCACTTAAATGAGCTCCTAAGTGGTAAAGAAAAATCATTACAATAACATGATTTAAATTAAAAATTAAAATAAGATCTCATAACCTAAGTAATGGGCCCAATAACTGAGAACTTTCATGTGTATACTGTGTAGGCCCAGAGTTGATCAATAACCAAATTGGAGACACTATATACACTAGGATATGGCACCACATGCTAGGGTTTGAAATTTGAAAATGTAAATTAAATTTGAAGTTAGAATAATCAAAGAACTTGCTAAAATCTACACTTTTCAAAATTCTCATTCTTTTCCCTACTTTCCCAAACCACAAAGATTCTCTTCCCTAGCCGCCCCAAAACTCTCCCATTATCTCTTGGACATCCCTCTTGGGATTCCTCTCTCATAGCTATCCTTCCTTCCACTGTCCTTGACGCACAAGACAAAGAACAAGAAAGAAAAAAGATCAAATTCAATCAAGAGAAAGAAAAAGAGAATGAAAGTAAGATCTGAATTTCGTTTTTTCTTTTATTATGTTCATCCTCTTCTCTTATCCGTAACATGTTATAACACCCTGAAATTTTACGAACGTGTACACGTTGTGAGTAAATATAAAATAAAATAATATTTTTGTAAGAAAATAAGAATTCAAAATAAAATGCTCAATCATATATATACATAACGGTTAAAAATAAATAAGAACTTTTACAAAAAATATAGATTTTTAAATTAATAATGTTTAGTAAAAATACGAGATTTGCAAAAAAGAAATAAATGAGTTAAAATCATATTTTATTTAAATATATGTATAGACCATGGTTTGAAAAAATAAATAAATTTTAGTTGATAGAATTATTAGAGGATTAAATTCCAAGATTTGTTAGATTTGTTTGAGAAAGAAAAATTAATATTGGTTGATTGAGAGGAAAATAAATAAATAAAGATGTACGATGCTCGCATGGGTGTGATGGCGCGAGAGATTGAAAATTTTGAAAATGAATGAAATTTAATCTCATGCGTACGTGTTGCTTTGCGAAAAAAGAAGTTTAAAAACTTGTTTTTCAAGTTTTAGGACCAAAGTTAACTTGAAAAAAAAGAAAAAGAAAAAGAAGAAGCTGAAAAAAAGAGCATTTTGTTATAAATAATAATAATAATAAAATTGAATGCCTTTATAACCTCTTTAATATTTAGTATTATGTAACCTCTAAATCTCATAATGTCCAAATTAATGGGATTATTTAAATGTCATTATTATGGTTGATGTAACCCCCCATTCTAAAAACTATATAAAGAGGTCTTGTGCCTCATTGAAATCATCAACAAAGAGAACAATTCTCTCTTAGAATTCTTTCTTCTCTCTAGTGTTATTGAATTTTCTTCTCCTTTTCTTGAAGAAATTCTTGAATTTTTCTAGTTTGATTCTTAACACGTTATCAGCACGAGCTAGCTCTTCAAGATCAACTTCGAAGGCACAAGAGTTTGAAAAGAAAAGACATGAAGGTATACTTTGATTTATTTGATTAAATATTTGAGTAGTACATTTTGTTTGCACATGTTTGATTATTTATATATAATATTATTTACTATTAATTATATGTAATTATATATAGTTGCGTCTAGTACGATCTTCTACATCAGAAATCAAAAGTTAAATAAATAAATTTATCTAATATTTTATTGATTATGATCTATTCTTGATTTTTATAAATAGTACTATAAGTTTGGATTGATAGTAGGTAAGCCTTGTTCCGAGTAAAGCTAAACATTGAAAGGGAGATGAGTTATCCTGTCCTAGGAGGCCGGTTATTCTAAGTAGATTTTGTCTCACCGCCCTTTCCTGGAGGTTGTCCTACCAATTCATACAAATAGTACATTTTGATTATCAAGATGTGAACATATATGTAATTGATATTATTTATTATTAACTAA
>JAJIYU010011442.1:0-15301 GCA_030144865.1 Tinospora cordifolia
AGTCAATTCGAAATCGAATCGGTCAAACCTGGTCAAGCGGTCAAACTTGGTCAAACTCGGTCAACCTAGTCAAAATTTGTCAACATCGGTCAATTTGGGTCAATTTGGTCAAAATCAAGTCAGTTGGGTCAAAATTCCCAATTTTTCAACATTTAGTCAATTTTAAGCCTTTTAGTCTAATTTGCACAGTAAATTTATCAATTTTCTTGCGAATCCGACCGTTGGATTTACGCGAAACTTTTCAGATTTTATTTAGACCCTTTAAATATTCACTAGAATTTTATATTTCTATTTTTGGATATCATTTGATACGTTTCCCAACTGAAATAACAGGAACCTTCAATTCTGGATTTTCCTTTCTATCTATAGAGTGGAGTTCCCGAATTTCCTGTGATAAATCCGACCGTTGGATTTGTATAAAAATTTTCAGATTTGATCTAAATCATCCAAATATTCCCTATAATTTTTGTTACAATTTTCTGATCTCATTTTCTATGGTTTTTGAGTGGAATCATTTTCTATGGTTTTTGTTATAATATTTTCCAGTTATGATCTACACTTACTAATGTATCTCTAGAATTTTATTTCATGAATTTTGGACCCCGTTTAGTATGTTTTCCAAGGGTGATATCAGGAAATTTTGGTTTTCCGGATTTCAAATGACAGACACTCAAAAGGCAGCTTATTTAACCCCCTTAGACTTATCTATTTGAAACCAAATTTTTACACAACATTCTTAGTTGTTTCATGAATGCATCCTCCAAATTTCAGACAAATCAGACATCTTTAAGTATTTTTAAAAATTCCTAACCGAGAGCACAAAATCACGGTATTTCTGCAGATTTTTAGAAAAATTTCTAAGTATCGGATTAGCATGTCCGGCAGCCTACTTCGACGTCATTTTTGACATCCTTCCAGTATTCATTTGTCATTCTTCACAAAATAGAAAATGAAGTAGACATAACAAGCTTTAAAACAAGCTAAGATACCTCAAAATCGGAGTTCGGATGACCCATGAAACTGCCTCGCAAACTCGGCCAAAACACAGTCTATCTGATTTTTTCTGGGTTCTGCAATCGCGAACATCCCCTCTTCGATGCCATTTTTGACATGTTTCAAGAGGTCAGTTGGTGTTGCTCATAAAATGAAAGTTTAAGTAGACATTATAAGCTTTAAAACTAGCTATAATACCTTAATATCGGACTTCGGATGACCGAGATATTAGCCTTGCAAAACTCGGACAACACACATTTCTGGGTTTTTGCAGTCGCAAACAGCAAGATTCATGGCCTTTTCTGCTCCAAATGGTTCGTGTTCGTGATCATTGGCTTAGACATTCTTGAAGAGGGCAGTCTAAGCTCTCCAAAGACTATAAGAACGTCCAAAATGGACTTTGGACGAGAGAGATATTGAGGTTTGAAAGTGGTGGGTTTACAAGCCAAAAGTGCAGAAAAATCAGATCAAAAGGCTTTTGTAGTTGGTTTGGACGAGATTTTTGCAATCTATCCAGCTGATAATGCCTTGGCTCATGGCTCAATGTTCCAGGGAACAGGGGGAGCTGTTGGGAGAATGCATTGATGACCAAAACAATGGGCAAAACCAACAAGAAAACTGGTTTTCTTGCACAATATATGTTGTTTTTCTGCTAAAAATGAGGAATGGAAGGAAGAAGGAGAGGGGAGAGAGGAGTGGTGGGCTGGCCTGTGCGTCCAGCCCGGCCCACATGGGCCTGGGCAGTCCAGGCCCATGTGCCTGGGCTGCCCAGGTGCTTAAATTTAATTTTTTTTTTTGTTTTTTTTGTTTTTTTTTCCTTTGTATATATGTATATATATACGTACATATACTCATTTTCACCCTTTTTTTTCTAAAATTATTAAAATTATTTGATTTATCATTTTTTACCAAAATCCTCTAATTATACATCATTTTCAATTTTTTTATACAATTATTTTCTAAAAATTGAATAATTCACCCATAAATTATATTTTTCTCCCAAAAATTCCATTAATTTCTATAAAATTTTCATAATTATTCTAAAATTTCAATAATCAATTCCAAAAATTACTTCTCTTAAGAAATCACATTTTTCTTATGATTCCCCATATTTTCTCCTCAAATTTGCATTTTCCTCTATTATTCTCATTTTCTTCAATAAGTAATTCAAAATTAAAAAAAATTGAGAATAATTCATGTATTTCTATTAAAATTTCTAGAAAAACACACGGAAATACATATTCCCAAATATGGGTCGTTACAATACAAAGCTAATTTAAAGCTAGAACGTATCCCATATAAATTTTCAGTTCATAAATTATTTAAAAAATTTTGATTTTCGTTTCAATTTATAACTAAATATCAATGAAAAATATAAATTAAATACGGAATAAAACTCAACTATAAAATTTTAAAAAATTCAATATATAATTAATGGTTGTATTAGCTCTGTTTGAGTTTTTAATTTATTCATAGTTTTCAAATAGAAATTTGATCCTAATTCAAAAGTAATATAGAATTATAATATAATTGCATGTTAACATATGATTTATTAAACACAAAAATTATGTACACTTACACACATATATAGGTGCAAATGTTCATACCAATTGTTACATTTTCCTTTTTAAATCCAAGAAACTAAACCTATAATTAAAATATTTTCAAGTTGAAAGATCCATTGGAAGGCCTTGTTTCTTTTAATAGAATAATATGTTGAATTAGGAGAAACTTTTTCTTTTAGTTTTTTATTTTTTACTTTTATTTTTTTATTTTTTTATTTTTTTCCTTTTGATAGAATTACGCTGCACTCTGAAAAGGTAAATAAAAAAATGCATTCCTGGGCTTGATTATTTTATATCCCTGTTTGTTCTTTCCACCATCCATAATGAAAAGCAGGTCCTTAAGTTCAAAAAGATACTGCTACTGCTAAGAAAAAGGTTAAAATGCCAATATTTCCTTGTGTTGTCTCCCATATTGATGAGATGCACATAAAAGGACTGTCCCTTGAAATGTTTAGAAAAGTTAGAATAGCCTTTCTTAACCTTTTTGACTTAAAAAAAGGTCTTTTAAGCCCTTACAATGAATAGTACCATGTCAATCTAATTAATTTCCCTCTATTTGTAACACGTATTTTGCAAACTTCTTTGTAATGAGAGTTTAAAAAGTAGTTTTCATCAAATTCTTATATATATATATATAAGAGAACGTCTTATGAAAGCTGTTAAGCTTTTGTCGTGACCAGTAAAACACATGTTATTGAGAACTTGAATTGGACATGAAGTTTAACCAAGTGATTGTGTCGGTGTAGTACCAAAAGAACCATGACCAGCGGCCCTTTAAAATCTAGCTCTGGTGCGTGTGTGTATATATATATATATATATATATATATATAGACTTTAGAAAGTTAACTTCGACGTCACTTTTGCAATGAATTTGCCACTTAAAAGTAGTTGGATTGTAGGATCAATAAGATTTATATCTAGAGAGTCATAGGCATAATTAAAATTATACTTGAAATAAAGTTAATTATTTAATTGAAAAAACTTATATATGTCTAAGAAAATGTTAATCTCGCTGCAAAAGTGGTAATTAGATGGTTACTTGGAAATGTATATCTATTGGATGTTAACCATTTATATATCTCAAGGTGTTAAGCAAATGTTATAATATATATTATTTATAAATTTTATTTTCCTTTGAGGTCAGGGGCCTTGCGAAGCAAATAGAGCCCATTGAGTCATTTGTAAGAAATTTGAGCCCATAGAGTCACACGAAAGAAAATAGAAGTTGGTTGGCAGAGAATTGAGGTGGAGACTAAAGTAGTTGTTACAATGCAAATCGAATTTGCCAGCTTCCACAATTTTTCCCTCCCTCAAAGTACACTTCCTTTCTTGCAAAAGAATCTTGGCAATCTTTACAATGTCTTAGGTGAGGTGCTCAATTTTGATGACTTGTTAACTAAGTTGTGTTGGAAATATAGTGAGTACAGAAACACTAAACAAAAAAAATATTGAAGAAGGAGACAAAGAACTTGAATCTTGTACTAAAACTCGTGCAATTTGCTTGATGATGATGAAGTGAAACATATAAGAGACATTTATAGGAGTCTACCTATTAAATACATACACGAATTGAAATATACATGAATTTATGAGTTCATGGATCACACACCACTAGGTGCATACATGTATATTATTTATTCCTAATACATTCATGAACCTATAAAACATAAACTTATTAAATAGGTACATTCATCATAATAACTCCTAATAAATCATGTTTACTATAAATATAGGTTAAATCTCTAACATCCCCTCTTAAACATGATTCATGCATTGCAAAAGAAATCTAACTTAGTCTTTTACATTCCCCCTTAAGTTAGATTTGGACCAACACCTAGTGCTTGTTGTAGCTTCAAAAAACTCTTAGTCTTCAATGCCTTGGTGAAAATACCGGTCACCTGATCATGAGTCGGACAATACTTGATCATAACTTCATCATTGTTTACCAAATCTTTAATGAAATGGCACTAGATACAAATATGCTTGCTCTTGCCATGAAATACTAGATTTTTGGTAAGAGCAATGGCTGGTTTGTTGTCACAAAACAAAGTTGTCGCCTTTTTTAGGAGCTTGTTTGAGTTCTTGTAACATCCATCTCATCCAAAGTGCTTGACAACCTACAACTGACAATGATAAATATTCTGCTTTAGTAGTAGAAAGAGCCACACTAGTCTACTTCTTCGAGGACCATGAAATTGTACTAGAACCAATGTTGAAAACATACCTAGACGTGTTCTTGCAATCATCATGACTTCCACCCCAATCACTAACACTGTAACCAACCAAATATGGTTGATCTACCTTCTCATAGGTTATACCATGATTCACTGTGCCACGAATTTACCTTAGAATTATGTTACCAGCTTCCCAATGACTTTTCTTTGGGGAGTCCATATATCTGCTAATCAGGCTTACTGCAAAAGTGAGATTTGGCCTAGTTGCAGTTAGATACATGAGATTTCCAATGATACTTCAATAGAGCATTGGATTAGCAAAAGGATCATCTTCACTATTTTTCCTTAACTTCAGGCTGAACTCCATGGGAGTGCATGGGGGTTTTGTATTATCCATCATAAATCACTTCAATAGGTCATTTGCATACTTCTTTTGAGATATGAAGATGCCTGCATGACTTTGCTTCACCTTCATTCCAAGAAAAAAAATGGAGGAAACCTATATCTATCATCTTAAATTCATTCATCATGGATTTTTTGAAAATCATCACACATTTGATCACTAGCGCCCGTAAAGATTAAATCATCAACATATAAGCAAACGATAAGAATATCACCATCATTGCCTTCTTTGATATAGATTGTATGTTTATATGGGCATCTTTTGATGCCATTTTCAAGAAAGTAGTGGTCAATTTGGCTGTACCATGCTCAAGGAGCTTGCTTCAACCCATTGAGTGCTTTCTTGAGTTTGTAGACTTTATTTTCTTTACCTTTCATCACATACCCTAGAGGTTGATCGATATGAACCTCCTCTTCAAGAACTTCATTGAAGAATGCAGATTTGACATCCATTTGATGAATGTTCCAATGATTTTGTGCCGCTAAAGCAAAGATTAATCGAATGGTTTCAAGACGTGCAACAGGAGCAAAAACTTCTTTATAATTTACCCAATATTGTTGCTTGTAGCCTTTAGTAGCAAATCGTGCTTTATACTTTGCAACTTCTCCTTGTGAATTTAACTTGGTCTTTTAAACCCATTTGACTCCAATGGGGATCTTTCCCTTTGGAAGCTCAACTAGCTCCCAAGTGTTATTTCTTTTCATGGAATCAATTTCTTGATCCATGGCGTGTCTCCATTTTGCATCTTGTGAAGCACCTTCAAAAGTTATAGGATCAGCATTAGCAAAAAGTGCAAAATTAGTAAAATTAACGTCTAACATCAATGTTGTGGAGACATATATGTCAAAAATGCTTTTGAATTTTCTTAGAGGAGAATCATCATCACTTGAAGAAGAGCATGATGAAGATGAAGAAGGATCAGTCGCACCATCACGATGGTTATTTAGATGTTCAGGTTCTTCATCAATGACAGTATCTTTTTGATTGACATCGACATCCCAATTCCAAGGTTCGTCTTCATTGAACAAAACATCTCGATTTATGATGGTCTTTTTAGTAAGAGGATTGTATAACTTGTAAGCTTTAGAATTTTCACTATAACCCACAAGTATACATTTTTCATATTTGTCTTCAAGCTTTTGTCTTTGAGCATTAGGCACATGAGAGTAAGCAATGCTCCCAAATACTCGAAGATGGCTAACATTAGGCTTCATATCGCTCCAAGCTTCAAATGATGTCATGTCACAAACATTTTTAGTGGAAGCATGGTTTAATAGATACACCGTGCATGCAACTGCTTCAGCCCAAATAGAGTTTGGAATTCCTCGAGCTTTTAACATGCTTCTGGCTATTTCCATGATGGATCTGTTCTTCCTTTCACCAACTCCATTTTACTGGGGAGTGTATCGAACAGTGAGTTGATGACGAATGTCATGCTCATCTAAAAAATTCGAGAGACCAATGTACTCTCCACCATGATCATAACGTAAGGTCTTGATGGAGCAACCACAATCATTCTTGGCCATAGATTTAAAGAGTTTGAAGTACTTGAGAACTTCTAATTTGTCCTTCAAGTAAATCCATGTTTTTCTAGTATAATCATCAACAAATGTAAGAAGGTAACAATAACTTCCAAGAGAAGGTGTTTGCATTGGTTCGCACACATTTGAGTGAACTAACTCAGGACACCTAGATGCTCTCCATGTTCTCTTGTTGGAAATGACTGTTGATGTTGCCTTTCAAGTGCACATCCTTCACATACTTGATTTGGATGATGAATATCTGGTAAGCCACTCATCATGTCATGCTTGGACATATGAGTCAATGTGTTGAAACTCAAATGGCCAAATCATAAATGTCATAGCCATGATGGTTTTTTCACAATGGTACTAAAGCAAGATAATGCTTTAGTTTGGATCTTCAACAAAAATATCCTTTTAGTGGTTATCTTCACTTGAGCAACAAGATTGTGCTCATATCTTTGATCTCACATGTATTATTGTCAAACTTGACACGATATTGTTTCGAAAGCAATTGTCTAATACTAAGAAGATCATGTTTAAGGCCAGGGAAAAAGAAAATAATTACAAATGTGTTTGGTATCTTGTTTTGTATGCACCAAAATGTAACTGCTACCTTTGACTTGAAGCTTTTTGTCATCTCCCATTCTGACTTCACTTTGGATTGATTCATCCAAAGTTGTGAATGCATTTCGATTTCCAGTCATGTGGTTACTACAAACACTATCAAGATACTATATTGCATCTTGAGCATTTTCTTGGCTGGCGCAAGCAAGAAATATCGCTCCTTCGTCAAGATCTTGGATATTCTTGTGCACAAAAGAGGTTTGATCATCATTATTTTTTGACCAACAATTGGATTTATATTGTCCAAACTTGTTGCAATTATAACATTTAACTTGTTTCTGATTTTGATGTCTTCCATGATTGCTTTCGCATCCATGTCCTCTTCCTCTTATAGATGCCATATATGAATGATCATCCTTTTGATGTTTTTGCTGTCTTTGTTGGCTTCCTTGACTCCTTCCACATCCAAGATTGATGTTACTTCCTTTTTTTTTCTCTAGAACCTCCTCCAAAAGAAATTTGTGTTTGAAATGCTTGCTCTAGATGAGTAGATTCAAACTATTGGAACCGAAGTTCATGGGATTGTAATGATCCCATCTAGCTTTCCAAAGACATTGTAAAAAGATCTTTAAACTCTTCAATGGCAATGATAACATACTTGAACTTTTGGGACATACTGTAAAGAATATTTTCAACAACTCTTTGATCAACTATATTTTCTCCATTTTATTGCATTTGATTTACTATGGCAATGACTCGGTTAAAATAATTTTCAACAGTTTCCAAGTCCTTCTTGCGTATGGTGTCAAACTCACCATGCAAAGATTGTAATCTCACCATTTTGACCTTATCTTCTCCCTTGTAAGTATTGTATAGAATATCCTATGCTTGTTTTGCGGAAGTGGTTATTGAGATCCTCACAAACATTGCTTCATCTATTGCTTGGAAGATGAAATAAAGTGTTTTGTTGTCCTTCTTTCGATTCTTCTTCAACTCATTACCTTGTTGTTGGGTAAGTCCAACTTGAGTTTCTGGTTCAATGTAGCCATTCTCAACTATGTCCTATAAGTTTTGTAACTTATACAACACCTTCATTTGTACACTCCATTGAGTATAGTCCTTCCCATTGAACTTGGGATGTTGGGGCTGCAACATGTTATTGTCGGAAGCCATGGAAATCAACCTCACTCTGATACCACTTTGTTGGAAATATAGTGAGTACATAAACACTAAACAAGAAAAATATTCAAGAAGGAGATGAAGAACTTGAATCTTGCACTAGAACTTGTGCAATTTGCTTGATGATGAAGTGAAACATATAAGATGTATTTATAGGAGTTTACCTATTAAATACATGCACGAATCTAAACATACATAAACTTGTAAGTTCATGGGTCACACACCACTAGGTACATACATGTATATTATTTATTCCTAATACATTTATGAACCTATTAAAACATGAACCCATTAAATAGGTACATGCATCATAATAACTCCCAATGAATCATGTTTACTATAAATATAAGTTAAAACCTTGACAAGTTGGAGTTCACACTAACTAGAAATTAGACTTCACTATAATTTTCTTGTATCCCATGTTTTGAATGATCTTGAGATGCTCTTAAATGTTCCATATTTCAATTGCTAGAATATTTTTGTAATTCATATTTTCAATATGGCCCATCCTCCATTATTCATAATGGTTGTGGAAAAGACCTTCATAGCTTGCCATTCCTAGAATTTTCAAGTTTCTTTTTAGAAAGGGATTCCAAGTTAAACCTCTTATTGATATTGAGGGAAGAGTTACTATTGCTACCATAGGCTTTCTTCAAATCAATGTAGATACGTTGGATTAAGCTCAATTTAAGCTTTGCTATCTATACTAAAGGCTTTTGAGAGACAAGAAACACATGGCCTTTATGAAAGCTTGCTTTGTCTTAAGATGCCTCTATAAATAGGCTCTTGTACTATCTATTTTGGAAATTCTAAAAAACCTCTCAAACACTTGTGCGATTAAATGCTCCATTTTCATCAAGAGTTTAATTGAGAAATTGATTTTGAGTGTATTATACTCTTGAAAAAAGATCAAGAAGAGTTTTCTCACATCTCAAACTTTCTCATACTTCCAAGATTTCAAAATATTTTCTCTTCAGTTTAATACTTCTCTTTGGAGAGGTCACTTTTGGGAGAAATCTTGTAGTCCTAAATTCTTGAAGTCTTGAAGCCTACTTTATGAAATCAAGAGGACTTCGTCCTCCATACTTGTTTGTGCATTACTTTACATCATCTTTGTCGAGACCCCTTCCCTAGGCCGAAGGACAGCTCGACCGACACAGTGACTCAACAAACTCACTCATCGAGTTGAGTTTGCCCAATCACTGTTAAGCCCTTACATTCCAATTTCTACAACAAATGACATCAGTATAATTTAAACATTCATACTGTAAGGTATGGAAGCAACAAAATATTAAATATAATCATGTCCCAAAAGTACAGTTTGACCATTAAACCATTACTGACATACAAAATGTTACTGACCTCGGATAGAAACAAAAAGAAATAGAGGACCACTCCAGGACTATGCTATCACCATGCCTTTCCCTCTATCGGCTGTTGAGGAACCTGAAATGTTAGTAGAGTAGTGAGCCTAAAAGTTAACATGGCTTAGTGAGTAGTAAAACTAACATATTACCTAACCGACATCCAAAAATAGTGCATGTATACATGAATAGTAATGGTGAAATAATTTCTAAAGAATCATTATATGGTATAAAAGTAGTTATAAATAGTACAACAGTTTGAAGAAGAACAGTTTAAATACATGCAGCTCAAAACCATATCAAGACTAGGGTTCAAATCATCAAATACAACCCTATGGTCATCGCTTGAGCAGGTAATGAGTCAGGCATACCGGCCACTCATTCGGGTCAAGGGTTAAGCACATTCATCGAACACCCTAACCCTACGCTCGGTCCTCAAGAGCCATGCTCTAGCAGGTCTGAGGCTAGGCGCACTGATCATCTGCCCTGACCCCGACGCTTGGACCTCGAACCTAATCAAATCACATCGTGTACCTTGACCCTGTGCTCGGACCTCGAGCCTATGGTTTCCCTATTAGTGTACAACTACATATATTTCAAATCAATCATTGAGCTCAACGTGAGAAACCATTCAATCGATGACAATTTCAATCATTTTCCATACAAGGAATATAGTTAAGATAACAACTAAATTAAACTACTCACCTCGGGTCCTATGCACCGATGTCCCCTCGACACTTGGCCTAAACCCCCGATCTACGCTCAAATCTGCATTATGTTAGACCTAATTTCAATTCTTTATGAAACATTGCTTAATTTCGGTCCTATTATTCATAATCGGTCTCAGTGAATTTGAATTTGAATCGGTCACACCTGGTCAATCGGTCAAACTCAGTCAACCTAGTCAATATTTGTCAACATTGGTCAATTTAGGATAATATGGTCAAAATCAAATCAATTGGGTCAAAAATTCTAATTTTCGACACTTAGTCAATTCTAAGACCTCTTTAGTTCAATTTGCGTAGCAAATTTGTCAATTTTCCTGCGGTCAATCCAACTGCTGGATTTACGCAAAACTTTCCAAATTTAATTTAGAACCTTCAAATGTTCATCAAAATTTTATGTTTCTATTTTTAAATTTCATTTGACACGTTTTCCAACAGAAATAACAAAAGCCCCCAATTCTGGATTTTTTTCTATCTATAGAGTGAAGTTTTTGAATTTCCTATGATCAATCTGATCGATGGATTTGTGTGAAAATATCTAGATTTGATCTATATCATTTAAATGTTCCCCAAAATTTTGGTTTCAATTTCTCTAATCTACCTGCGCAACCCGATTCAAGATTTTCCTGCGGTCAATCTGTATGTCGGATTTGTGCAAGATTTTTTATTTATGATCCAAACTTCCTAAAGTGTTACCAAATTTTTTTTTCGTGAATTTTATACCTCGTTCGGTATGTTTTTCAAGGGTGATATCAGGAACTTTTGGTTTCCCTGGGTTGCATATGACAAATAGCCAAAGCTCCATTTACTTGACTACCTTAGGCTTACTGGTTTGAGATCAAAATTTTACACAACATTCCCAATTGTCTCATTATCATACAATAAAAATTTTAGGTAAATTGGACATTTTTAGTTATTTAAAAAAAATCTTAAAAGAGAGCACGAAATCATAATATTTTTTAATATTTTCAAAAAAAATTTCAAGTATCAAATCATGCATGTCTGGCAGCCTACTTCGACACCATTTTTGACATGCTTCAAGTGCTCATTAGCTATTTATCATAAAACAAAAGTTAAAGTAGATATTGTAAGCTTTAAAATGAGCTACGATACCTCAATATCAGAGTTCAGATGACCCACGAAATTGCCTAGCAAACTCGGCCAAAACACACTTTGTCAAATTTTTCTGGGTTTAACTATGCCAAACAATGATTTTCTTGGCCATTTCTGCTTCAAATGGTATATTCTCTTGATCAAACGCCTACACCTTCTTGAAGAGGATACTGAGAGCTTTCTAAAGACTCCAAGATCACTCAAAATGGAGCTCAGATGAGAAAGATATGAGAGATGAAAGATGGCTCGTTTAAACTACATTTGGCACCAAAAACCAGGTTTTGTGTTGTTTGGGAGAGGATTTACACGAATAAAAATGTGCCACGTGGCCACCTATATGGCCAGGTATGGTGGTTGTTTGGCTGGAGTTCACGAGGTGCAGGCGGTGGCGTGTCAGCGACAACCACCGGTGGGCCAAATTAGGAGGCAAAACTGGTTTCTGCCATTTTTGTAGGTAGTTGGTGGCTGAAGGAAGAAAGGAGAAAGATAAGAAAAGCAGAAGGAAGGAGAGGAAGAATAGGGCTGGGTTGTGCGCGCAGCCCAGCCCACATGGGCTTGGGCAGTCCAGGCCCATGCACCTAGGCTGCCCAGGTGGCCCTTTTTTGTTTATTTTTTTGTTTTCATTCTCTCCTCATGTATATATATATACATACATATATAATCATTTCTATTTATTATTATTATTATTATTATTATTATTATTATTATTTTCATCATCGATAACAAATATTATTTATTCTATTTGTCACTTAATCTTCAAAAATTTTCAACAATATTCCAAATCTACATTTATTTTCTTATATTTGCATTTAATACCCAAAAATTATTATTTATCTCCCAAAAATCAAATATTTGCCTAAAAATCCATTATTACTTCTAAAAATTTATATAATTAACACAAAGTCGTATTTCCTCAATAATAAATACATTTCCTTCCCAAAAATAATATTTCTCAATTAATCTTATTTTTTCAATTAAATGGGCAAAATTAGAGAAAATTTTGAGAAAATTCATGTATTTTCATTAAAATTTTCAGAAAAATATACAGAAGTGCATGTTCAAAAATACAGGTCATTATAGTCTTCCCCCCTTATAGAAATTTCGTCCTCAAAATTTACAATGTTGCAGGTAACACAAGTCAAGGAGTAACACGCATCAACTCGGGATAATGTCGGATCATGAAGTCTTCACTCTCCCATGTATCCTGCTCAGCACCATAAACTGCTAGTGCACTCATACCATAGGTATCTCCTTGTTGCGCAACTTCCTCATAGCTCGATTGATGATAGCAATAGGCATCTCATCGTATGAGTTGTCCTCTCGTAACTCAATATGCCTCCAATCAATAACATCCAAGGGATCGGGGTGATATTTCCTCAACATAGAAACATGGAACACGTTATGTAACACCCCAGCTTCGGAATCTGTCACATACGTCATAGGTGATGTGGTTGTCTCGTAGCTTGAGACTTCATTTCTTTCGAGTGCAATCAATCCTGCTTTCTATCTGAAAACTGGGAGATATTACTTTTTCTTTACATTATTTATCGCATCTGTTAGTTTCACCAGTTTATATCCCAAGGTACAAAGTAAAGTATAAATATAGATGTTTAGAAATAGAAAAACAATAACCTCGGGATTATACAATAACTGAAGACATTAATTTATGATTAGAGTCACGAACAATTTTGTGGGCTCTATAGCCAACTTTTGATAATACAAATACTATTGAAATCTGACATGATCAAATATGGTGGATCACAAGCCCTACAATACAATTTATTTTCTACTATCCTCACACTATGAAGTAAACTATTATTGATTTACATTGATTTAGTAGGAGCAATGTCTTCAATGGTTACCTGAAAAAGAGTGAGTGGGGTGAGCTCAAGAGCCAGTGGATCATACACAGTACATCAATAGCATTATTTAAATAAAACACTGAACATGCAAACACTTATCATCTATTAGGCGTTTCAAACATTTATTTATCAACAGTTGTCAGTTAGACCGAAAGGGTTAACCTTTATGCTCCAGATCTGGGGAGAGAGATCAATCTTGAAACTCAAACCCTTCTCAGTGAAGTGGGCTTATTATTGAAACCCAATCCACTCTGGTGTCAATCTTGCATACTTCTAGGCATTTAAACAATGTAAACATCACATATTCAGCATTAAAATTCAAATAATACTAGAGAGTAGAGTAATCACTTCCACCTCAATCTTTGTGTTGTTATTCCCCCTTGTTTCGAGTCTTCGCTTATTAATCTTCAAGATCTCAACTTGAGCTACTCTTTCTTCCAAACTTTCCTCCTCTCCCTCTCCTCTCAAGCACACTTCAATGCTTTCATTTGGTATAAAAAAATGTGAGGAGAGGCTCTCTATTTATAGTAGAGCTTTGATCATTAAGGTTAGTATTTAGGGTATGGTAGTGGTTAGCTTAGAATAATGGTGAGACAAGGGGGTCATCCATGTTTGTTTGCAAGCAATTGTAAGTATTAATAATTGTGGTTTGAAGTGCATTATTAATATACTTTAAAGCTATTTTTAATTGATTAAAGTGACACTATCCTCTTTAATTAATTAAAGATGATAGTGGTGATGGTTGAATAATATTTTTCATGTCATTTCTATTTAATAAAAATTGGCACTATCCTCTTTAATTATTTAAAGATGATAGTGGTGGTGGTTAAATAATATTTTTCATGTCATTTCTATTTAATTAAAATTTGCATTATCCTCTTTAATTATTTAAAGTTGATAGTGGTGGGGGCTAGATAATATTATTCATGTACTTAAAATTACTTTTATTTATTAAAAATAAAGTTATTAACTAGAGATAAAATTTACTTAATTTTTTTAATTGAACTAATAATCAACTTCACTATTCATAATATTATTAATTAACTTTATTATTCATGACACTATTAGTCAACTTTACTATTTATTAATCAATTTTTACTATTCATGATATTATTAGTTAACTTTACTATTTACGATATCATTTATAATTTTACTATTTACAATACTATTAATTAACTTTATTATTTATCATACTATTAATCAATTTTACTATTTACAATACTATTAATCAATATCACTATTTATGATATTTTTTAAATATGTTAAAAAATAAATTTATGATACTTTCTTGTTATTCATGACTTTCCTGATAATAGTCAACGTTTGTTGACTGAGGTTGTTTGACACTTAATTATAGTCATAAAAAAATTATGGTATTACAACACTAAAATTTCAGGTATTACAACTTACCCTCTTTAAAATAAATTTCATCCTCAAAATATGTACTTATCTATGTCAATATTTTTTTTTTATTATTTTTGGTTAGGTGATTGAATAGGTAGGTGATACTTATTCTTTATTGTTATCTGAAAAAATATTTGTAGGGCCAATTACAGTGTGAAGTTCAACTTTAAACTCTTCGTCTCTAGTTGGTGGTAGTCTATAGTACATTGTCTTGATAGAATAAGAGTATGAACATTGTATCCTAGTGCCAGTGACGCCGACAAGAATAGTGCCGCCGAAAAAAAAAATAGTAACATTAACAGTAATGTTGATAGTAGCACTGTAATACCTCATAATTTAGAATGAATAAACAAGAATTTTTGTCAATTAGTTTATCCAATAGTATATGTATAAAGAATTATGGACCATTATTGAATTAATGATCCAGGTAA
>JAJIYU010011443.1:0-15276 GCA_030144865.1 Tinospora cordifolia
ATACTTTCTTAGTCAATATAATTACATATAATTAATAATAAATAATATTATATATAAATAATCAAACATGTGCAAACAAAATGTACTACTCAAATATTTAATCAAATAAATTAAAGTATACCTTCAAGCATTTTCTTTCCAAACTCTTGTGCCTTCGAAGTTGATCTTGAAGAGCTAGCTCGTGCTGATAACGTGTTAAGAATAAAACTAGAAAAATTCAAAAATTCAAAAATTTCTTCAAGAGAAGGAGAAGAAAACTCAAGAACACTAGAGAGTAAAAGAATTCCAAGAGAGAATTGTTCTCTTTGTTGATAATTTCCATGAGGCACAAGACCCCTTTATGTAGTGTTTAGAATGGGGGGTTACATCAACCATAATAATGATATTTAAATAATCCTATTAATTTGGACATTATAAGATTTCGAAGTTACATAACACTAAATATTAAAGGGGTTACAAAGGCATTCAATTTTATTATTATTATTATTTATAACACTTTTCAGTTTTTCTTGATATTTTTTTGTTCTTTTCTTTTTCTTCTTCTGCTGCCATTTTTGCTGTTTGAAAGTTTTTTTAGCTTTTTTATTAAAAATAAAAAATTATGGCACAATCTAACTAACCCATCTGACCTGATCCAGCCTAATATTAGTTGGGTTGGACCCTTTTTTTTAGAAGTCAGGTGGAATAAGGTTAGTTTTAATGCCAGTTGACCATATTGGGTCAGGTTCAGTTGAGCAGTAAAACATGACACAATCTGACTCACTTTCAGCTCTAGTTCCTATCTATTTTTATTGATACTTACATTTTCACCTTCCCTAGTCATAACACTTTTACATTTTTACATTTTATTAAATTTTTAGTATCTTTTATAATGTTACTTTAATTGGGCCTAGTAGAAAAAAATGAGCTCATTGGGCATTTGTACGGATTTTTTTGGAAAAAACACAATTTCATATAAAAAATAATAAATATTATAAAAATATCATATATAAAAAAATATCGTATATATAAAAAATAAACAACTAAAAAACTTAAATATAGAAAAATATTAGCCGCAGAAGATTATAACGTTTATGAGGGTAAGTAAAAATCTTATCAAGTATAATAACCTCCTACAATCACCAGAAACTAAAAAACACTCTTCATATATAAGGTAAATTTAATTTTTTTTTATACATATCTAATACTATCAGTTTGTTGTTTGATTTTAATATAAATGCATACTAATTAAAATCATAATTATAAATGAATGATTATTTTCTACTTTGAAATTACCGTGAAGTTTTGTTTGATACTTAACTTTAAGTATTTCATCTCGGCATAGACCACCTTTCAAATAGTGGGTATGAATATAACTAGAGTGTAATAACTCAAATTTTTATAATGCATACATGTCAAAAACAAAATTTTAAAATATAATATAAAAAAAATAAATAAATAATGTTTTAAATAAATGTGTAAAAATTAATTAAATTAAATTATTAATTAAAAAATACATTAATTGAGAAATTAAAATGATAAAATATGAGTTATATATACGTACATATATACATATATACATACATACATACATATATATATATATATATATAGTGGAGAACCATTTTTAGTGTTAATATATATAATCAATTTATAAAGACAAAATAAAGATATACATAAATGAGGGTGGAATAGTTTGTATTGGCATATAGTGGGCGGTTGAGAAGTTTAATGGGCAGCACATTATATATATATATATATATATATATATATATATATATATATATATATATATATATATGTTAAGTATGAAAAATGGTGGGTGACATTGGTTAATGAAATGAGTAAGTCGATTAAGTGGTACGCGGACTCTTCAACATTTCATTTCGTCTTCACTTCTTCAATTCCAAACACCCAGAACTGTGAAATAGAAGGAAACAGAGAACGTGCACAGCGAAACAAAACAAAAGAAAAAAGATTCGATTTTGTAACACCTCGACTCTCAAACAGACCTCCCGACATATATTATGGGTCATCGCTCATTGATGATCAGAATGCTACTTAAAATCTTTTGTCAAATCTTTTCTTCATTTTCAAAATTCAATCAAATAGTTCTAACAAATATCTAAAAACACATTTTGATAAAAAAAGTATCAATTGGATTTCTGCAGATTTACAAAACGACTAAGAATTTAAAATCACAAATTGCAATTTACATAGCGGAGTCACGTCAAAAACTTCTATTAAAATTAATAAATGTTAAACATGTAATATTGTTTACTGACATGAGTAATTGAGATCCAAAAGTGAAATAAATACCTGTGAAACTACGAAATTAACTTCAATTGAAAATCATACACATAGTTCTGTTCCAACTAAGTAAATAAACTACAATATTTAAAGTCACATACGTCGGACGACCTCTCAATGAGATGTCCAATAGAAAGTGCGAGTTTTCTAACGTAAATTACTAGTATTACGTCCAGGTGTTCCTGAAAAATAAAATGAGAGTGAACTCAAAAGGCCAATGGATCATTCCTACACATCACACGTATTATACAGATCAAAATCTAAAACATTACAAACACTTTCAGACATTAGGTGTTTCAAACATTCATTTAGTTTTGGTCGAAGTCTGAGATCGAAAGAGGGTTGAGATACCTCTCGGTATTCCATGTGACCTGATCTAATCGTAATTGTAGAAAGTCTCAAGTACCATCTAAAATTAGTCATATCTTAGTATCACAGTCTAAGAGAGAGTACTTACCGCGGCTCGTAGCATCTCTCAAAGACTTTGCACTGTCGCAGGCAGCTCAGGATTGGAAATACCTACGATCTGCCTCGTAGCTTGGCGATTTCAAGCGGTGGCATATAGGAGATACCACCTCGATCCACTTCAGGCTCGTCGATCACACCAATACGTGGATTCTTCATAATCCTTCGTCTTATTTTAGTTACACACACAAATTCAATCACATCAAGCATTTCACAATCCCACAGACAATAAATTAAGCTACGCATGCAAATTAAAATAATAAAGCGCATGAGTAAATAATGAAATCTAAATACATATTTCCTATTCATGCATGCCATAAATAAATAAATCTAAATACCAGGTTTTCTATTCAAGCATGTCATGAAATAATTGTGCATAAATTGAAATAATTCACCACACTATTATGCAAACACACCAACCAATCTCAATCAATTTCATAACAAAATTCTGATAACTTAAAACTATTCAAACAAATGTTTTGAATTTTAAATCCATATAATACATAAGAGTAAGGAAATCACACTCACATGATTCTGCAGATCTTTAAGGCTCCCTTGCTTTCCTTCAAGTTATTCGTAAGAATTTCAAATTCAATAATCAATAAAAATCCCCATGTTCCTAATTCATATTAAATCTTATTCAAAATATTCTTAAACTTAAATAATTTTTAAATTAATTATAAAATATAATTATTTATTTCAACTATTCAAGGTCATTCCCAAAATTCTAGAATTTTATATATTCTAATTAAAATAATTTTTAATTCTTCTAAATTTCCTTAATTTAAATTTGAAACTTTAATAATTTATTTTCGAGCTTTTACAATTTATTCACTTCTAAATAATTTATTTAGTGCCGAACAAATAATTTAAAATATTAAAACTTAAATTGAGTTTTAAAGATAAATAACTTATGTTCCATAAATTTTATTTTCACTTAAAATGAGATTTTTCTATTTAAAATTTGAACTAAGTTCCAAATTATGAATTGATCATATAAAAATTCCTAAGTTACTTTTTTAAAAATAAATTATTTATCTACGGATATTAAGTCTAAATTATAAATTTCTTAAATTCTAAGTTTCAAAATAAAATTATTTTATTTAAAACTTTTTCTTGAATGAGTCAATAATTAATTTAATATTAAATTTATTTAATTTAAATTATTAAATAAATATTTTAAACTAATTTTTTTTTGTGATTGATTTAATTAATTTTTATTTGTATAAGAAGATTTTAATATTTTCTTTGTAACTATTTTTGCATGCTAACAATCATCTTTATTTGGAAACTAGGCTAAATAAATTCTCCATTATTTGCACCAACTATGAATCTAAATTTCTGTTACTACTTATAGTGTAAGCCATTACCAGTGATCAGCTCTGTTTCAATCTAGGTCAATAAAATTGTCCGTCCATGGCTTTAAATTACTATGTAATGCCATCCTCATTAACTCTCTGCATATACTAAGTCTGATTTTACATGGTCTAACCATCACCACTTATTTGTAGCTACCTCCATCAATTACTCTAAAACATACAAAGCAAGCCAGGAAAACCATTGAAATAATTAGAGTTTCAAAGCTAACCACTAATTATCCAATAGAAGTTCTCATAATTCAATCCATATCTGTGTAAAACATAGAAAATCTGTAACAAACCTGATGATCAGAATTTTTGATGAACCATAGTGCGGCATACATCGTCGATTTTCTTCCATTTTCTGTTAAACACATGATCTGAACCCAAAATCAAATGTTTGAACCAAGATTTGAAGTTGGTTTCCTCTGTTTTATGATTCACAACCCAGATTTTTTACCCAACAACCAGAAACAAGAAAATGAATCGAAAAACTCGCTGCTTGCCTCTTCTATGGCGCTGGACGTACACTCCAAATCCGCCCAAAAACTAGATTTTTCAGCCCCCTTTTGCATTCATTCTTCAGCTGGCAGCAACACCTTTCTTCCCTATTTCATGCTCAAACCATCCCCCAAAATCAGCAGCTGAAATTTTTCTCCTTCCACAGTCCAGCTTCCAACGGCACTTCACGGTCCATCATCACAGCAACCAGCTTCATCGTCTTCTTTATTCATGTTCATCTTCTTCATCAAAACAAGAACACATCAGCTGGATTTCATGCCCTAGAACGCCAAATGTCCCAACCAGCAACAGCAAGACGTCATGAACGAAGCCCCAAATCGTTTCCTTGTTCTTCATTTTCTTCCTCATTCAGCCCCAAACCGAAATCCATCTTCTTTTTCAACTCGCCCAACCCAAAACCAGCTAGCTCCTATTTTGATTCACAGCTAGCAGCTGCAACTCACGGACTAACTGCCTGTGTGTCCAATCTTCATCACGAACCAGCAATAGCATACACGGCCAACATGAAGAAAAATCAGCTCGCCTATCTTCTTCTTCTGTTCGTTCCCCTGTTTTTGATCCACCAGTTTTTGCATTTCCCCTTCCTTGAATCACGACCAGCTAGGCCCCAAAACCTGAAATGCACAAATTAAAACCCAACAAGAATGTTCTTCACTTTCGTTCTTGATCCAAATCGCCAAACCCCAATCACGGTTCATCATTCACAACACGAAACCCCATCTTTGTTTTCTGTTCAATTTTCTTCCCAAATCCAGGTTTCCTATTCTTGTTCTGTTTTTTTTAATGCCGCACAAACCAAATGTTTCTGGTTCCTTCATTTTTTCGTCGTTGTTTTTTTTCCTCTTCCGGTCCAAATTCAGATCATCATCAAAATTTTCTCTTTTTTTTTTTTTTTTTTTCAATCAAGATTTGAATCTACTATTATTAAATTTTAATTCGTTAATGCTTCATTTTTTTTTTCTTTTTCTAATCTTGATCTAGAGCTGGAAGAACAAATTTCTATTAAATTTTTTTTTGCAAGGCATACATACGCACAAGTATCACGTATTATATAAATTTATTTATTTTTCTTTTAATCAACCAATATTTCATTTTTCTTTTTGTTATCGACATACATGGAAGTATTGTGTTACTTTATTTTTAATTTTTTCTTTCGATTACTAATATTTCAAGAACCTCTTATATTTAACTCAATTATTATCAATCCTCAAATCTATCTTCCATGCATATTAAAAAGGCTATTATTTATTTTATTTTTATTTTTTTAAATAATATTTTATTTTATATTCACTTGCGACGTAGCACGCTCGCAAAATTCTAAGGTGTTACAGATTTTTCATCGGATTTGACGCATAGGTAAGCTTTTTCTCTAAATTCTAGTTACAAAGACACTAAGTAAGCCATGTATTTTAATTCTAAGGGTGTCATTTTTACTGCGGACGATGTTTTATAGCCGTACCAAAAAATTTGGCATTTTCTCATAGTGAGTTGAACTTAATAAAAGTTATACTATAATACTCATGGTGATAAGTAGATCCTAAAATTATAGTTAGTTTGCATTTGTTTGTCCCGTAGACTCCAAAATAAATATCCCAAAGTTTACTAACCTTTGGATGGATTTTTGATAATGTTGAACCCAACAAAGTTTTAATTAGAACTCATTGTATATCAATTGAAATTTTAGTGAACGATTGACTAATAAGATTATTTAATAAAATTTAGAAAATTATAAAAATTATGTTTTAGAGCCTATTTCTTTATGAGCAGTTCACACGTATGATATCTAATTATTATATTTATATTTATCATCGTATATTATTTTTATAAATCATCTGGAGGGTTTTTGAACTAAGAATTGGAAGCAAAGGGGTATAATAGTTCATTTTATTTATTTTGGACTACAATTAGTTAAAATAAAATTAATTAAATTTATTGGAGATGTGAAGAAATTAGCTATAAACTTATTCCTTTTATTTTTGAAGTTAAAGAAAATGCTAAATAGAAAAATTACAATGTTTGGAATCTTCAGAATAAGTGAAAATATTAAAAGAGCTTTGAAATAGAAAATTGAGGATTTTGGAAACTTTAGCTGAATGTTTGATATCTAAAACCTTATTACTCTTGGAGATAATTTTATATTATTTGGAATCGATGTGAATGGAATGTGATATCGATGTTCAGGGGGTTGTGGAGATTTGGAAAATAATATCATAAATTTAAATGACAAATTAAACTTTTAAAATTAGATTAGTGTGACAAACAAAAGCAAAAGAGATCTAAAAATCTTAGGTAGGGAGGATTTCCTTGCTCATTTCTATTATGCAAACTTTGATTCAAAAGATTTGTTTGCTAGTTTAGGATATTAGCAACATGATAAGACTTATGTTACTTTTGATTGGAATGAATAATTGAAATCCTAATGTCTTGTTATAGCTTTTTAGCATGATTTATCGAATGCATATTTTATTTAGTGCACTCATTTCACTATTTATTCTTGCTGGATTTATTTCGTGATGGTGTGATGTGAATAAAAATTCTTGTAAAATTAAATAAACTTAACGGACTTTAAGAATTCCTGTACCGATGCGATGGATTCTCGCAGGCGCATTGTAACCCTCCATATAATGTATCATGTGCACTAGTTTGGGCATGTTGTAGATATTTCCACTTGTCCAGCTTGATAGCTGAATTGTTTTAGAAAGTGGTAATCGTTGGATTGTGTTGTCCTTTCTTAGACAGTTTTCCCATGGTATAGTTTGAATTGTATACCATAGAGTACTTTCATTTGGTATGAACAACACAAATACTTGGAGAGGTATATCATGATGGTAGGCTGGATAGTGCCACTGGAGAAATCATGATGGTACATTTGGATTGTGTATCAGGAGTTACTCATTTGGATTATAGGAAATATCGAGGTAGGATTCTTTTTTGGTCACTAGGATTATGACCAGACAAAATAATGTTTTCAAAGCTTAATGCTTGAAAGTAATTGTAATGTTTTGAATCTTAGTTTGTATAATATGGGTGATGTATAGAAAGGACCTATTGGGCTTTCGAGCTCACTCCCATTTTATTTTTCAGGTATCATAGGAATATTTACTGACATGCAAGAGGATTGATGTTAGAGTCTCACTTAAGGTTGTTACAGTTGTTTGCTGGTGTCTTATTTTGATGTAAATATTTAAACACGATTTGTGACCATTTTGTATGGTATGATGTAGAACTTTCAAGATCTAAATGTACTTGTATTTATTTTGTATAAATGAATCTGACAGTAGTTAATAGAATGTTTTTTGACTTTCATCCCTGTGTTGCTATGATATTTTGGAAACTTTTCATGAATGAAAACCGGTAATATTGGTTAGATTATGGACATTTTATGCATTAATGTTAGTCTGCATTGCATATAGATTGTGTAAACTTTCAGAAGAAAGAGAAATAGGAAATGAAAAGTTGGCTACTTGATTTCGAAAAAAGACGACTCGATGATTATGTACTGAGAAATTCAGACTTGAAACAGGGGTGTGACAAACAAAGATTCAGTGTGAATACATTGAACGGAAGGGAATTATCACCAGAATTTGATTTTCACTAAAATAGAATCTTCACTAGATTTGATTTTCATTGGAAACAAATTTACTGAGCTGATTTTGAATAGCAAATAAAATGAGTGAATGACTCTAGCGTATGGCTAGAAGTCTAGAGGAGATTTAGGTGATACCAACGTGTTTTAACTAAGATTGAGTACTAGTATTGACTCCTGATAGTTGACCTCTTCCCTAAGTACAGGTCCCTGAAGGTTGGGTCTTGGTTGATCTTCTTCTTCGGAAGAATACACCAGAAGTTTGGACTTCTGCTCTGATGTGAGGTCCAAGAAGGGTAATTGATACAAAGTAGTGGTATCAGATAGTTGACTTTCTCTCAGGATAAAGGTCTTTGAGGGGCTGATCTCGGCCAGATCTACTTCTGCAAAAGAATGTACCCAAAGGTTGACCTCTTTTTTGACTAAAAGTCCTAGAAGGTTGAGCACTACTAAGGAAAGGTCCAGGACTTGAGATCGATGGTATCACATAGAAAAGAGAAACATTATTAGTCAAGTGTTGGGACACTAGGTCTAAGAAAGACTGGATGTTGATTAGAAAGTACAGTGCATCCATAAATAGAATCTTTCAGGGCATAGGTTGGAGACTAATAATGTGAATGAACGCACATTTGTTTGGTCAGGACTCGGTTCAAGAGGATCCTATATTTTTGGTCTATATGCAAGATGGGGTGCATAGAGATTTAGGGATATGGAGGATTGCTAGATTTGAAGAATGACGGACCATGCTTGATGAGTAATCGGTTTCTTTGGCTGAACTTGTACACACTATATTCTATTGGGATGGGGCCGTCGCATATGGCGGGTCTTGCGTCAGCCTTAGAGATCAAGACACTTGCGCCATTGTAATGGGTGTAATAAAATTTCTAAGTGGAAGTTTTTGTGGCAGGGTGAGTGTGGGATGGAGCGCACAGACGAAAGCTTGAGGTATCATTATGCTAGCATGTATTGTTTGTTTGTTTGCCATGTGATTGATTGTTATATAGGTAGTAATTATTTTGAGTATTTACTCGAACTCTTATACCTTGAAACAAATGAAATGCTGCCAACTCAGAAGCATAAACTTTTAGACTACTAAAACAAATTGAGAACTTAGAAACATACACCTAGAGTCACATTAGCATGGAAATGTGTAGAACTTAGGTGGGTTGGAACGAATGGCTAGAAATACAAGTTACTATATCCAATATGTTGAGAAAATGGTTGACTTGCAAATTGAAGTGAAATTGTAATTATACCTTAATTATAGTGATTGGAATTTTCTATTTTAGTTTGATTAAATTCTAAACTATTGAATACTAAAATGAGTTTTGACTTGTAGATAATGTTGAGGGGAAAACCTAAGAAACACGCGGCCCGAGAGGAGATTAAAGACGAGCCAGAGCAGAGACAGGAAAATGTACTTTTGGCCGCAACACCAATAGAGGTAGAGGTGAACCCAATATTGGTACAGAAAGTAGTGGAGTAGGTTTTGAGAGTACTGCAACCCTCAGTATCATCTCAACCACCTGTACCAGTACAACCACTCGTGCAGCCATAGCCAGAGCCTCAGATTCCAATTCCTCCTTAGATTCAGTTGGAGGCCAAGTCTTCAAAGACGATCACTCATAGCTGGATTGCTGGGTATGATAAAGAATAGAAAGAATTGTTGATTGAATTTCAAAAATTGAGGCACAGTATATTGGAAGATATGACAGACCCCCTCGCTGTTGATAAATGGTTCACAGAAATAAACAAGCATCTGAATGCCATAAGAGCTATAGGGCCAAGGAGACTAGCTTTAGCAGTACATCAACTAGTAGGGCCAGCTTACCATTGGTGGGAAATGATTATGAATGACCCTACTATTAATGAATCCACTATGACATGGAAAGAATTCAAGAATCTTTTTTATAATGCTTTCTTCTCAACAACAAAGAAAAAACAAATGCAATCTAAGTTCATTCGTCTAACATAGAAGACAATGACAGTGATAGAGTACAAATATAAATTCACTAAACTGTTAAGATTCTCACTGGACTTGGTGAACGAAGAACAGGTAAAGGCAGAAAGGTTCACTAAGGGACTAAGAATGGAAATTCAAAAAATAGTAGCACCGATGAAGCTAACCAGCTTAAGAGAAACAATTGAAAGGGCACAAATAGTAGAACGGGATCTAGAGGTTGAGCAGGCCTGGAAGAACAAGAAGAGAGTTTGGTTTGGATAGACAGTGGGACCCTCACATAAGAGGCTTGTTGGACAAGGAGGTCGTAGAACACTCCAGGCATAGAGACAGTCCCAGACTCAATGGAATCATTCCAACAAGACTAGGAAGGAACGGATAGAGCAAGCCAGAAGGCAGGGATTATGCTTTTCATGTAATCAAGAGGGACATTTAGCTAGAGATTGTCCAAGTAAAGCAACTAGATTAACACCTCAACCGCAGGCATAGACTCGACCCTAGACAGGCCGACTTCAGCAGCCCCAGAAAAGGCAAGCGAGCTTGTATGCTACATAGTAGTACGAATCCCACCTCAGTAGTGGAAGGTATTTACTTATTATTTGGCATTGTTGTATTGATATTATTTGATTTGGGTGCCACTAGATCATTTATCTCTGAAGATGTGGTTGATAAATTGAAATTAGTGACTAGTCCATTAGCAGTATCTTTAGAGGTAGCTATTGTAACACTCCAGCTCCCTAAAAATAAGTTTAAGCTCAACCACAAGGTGGGTTGGGTCCTATGTTATATTTACAAGTACATAACTTGCATCTCAATCCCTTTGTTCTAATACTTATTGAAATCCTTTATAAATATACTTTTCATTATGCTTCATATTCAATTCAATAAGTGATACAAGTAGAAGAAAGGAATACTTCAAACTCTTTATTTGTTCAAATAAAATAAAGAAACACACATTCTTAAATGAAGTCATAAACTTGAGTACCTAACTCTTTAATAAAAATTTAGCAGAAGTCTAATAAAACAAAACTTGGCAACATGCCCTTATATTAAAAAAAGAGAATAGAAGCTTTCTAAACATAGCTACTATCAGATTTCTATTGCCATCATATTTAATATCCTAAAAATGTTAAAAGAGAGGGGTGAACACATAATCCAGTGGATCATCCATCAAACAATTAGTTTATTATTTCAAAATCTCTAACACATCCAAATTCACACACTTTCAAACATTAAGTGATTCATACTTCAAATTGGTTCAAGTTGACGTTATAACTGAAAGGGGTTGTACTCCCTTGATGTCCTTAATTTAAATACTCTTCTTTAGGCTGGAAAGACATTTCTTTCTTACTTTCCATTGGATGCTACACACCAAGTATCCCTTAGTTGTACTTTGCAACCACACACTCCAACCATGTGTTAAGAACACCCATAGCATCCATATGGGTCACCATGACAGTACATGGTTCTTATCTTCACTTTCTTATGTTTAAGATCGCATAATTATAAAAGAAATTCAAAATATAAATCTTAAATTTTAAACAACCAAGAAAACATGAAAACATCATATGACATGCTTGAAACTTTGAAATAAATCCTAAACATAGATTCCAAGTATGACATGCTCTTATGAGTGATTAAAACATAAAAATATGCTAAACTAAAATTAAAACATGATTAAACATGGTAAAAACTGATATTAAACAAGCTGAAATCGAAAACTACATATACATGAACATGCTAGGAATTCAAAATAAGAAGGTAGTGTTCTAAAAATCCCTTCCACCTTAATCCAAGTTTCTTGTTGAATCTGACAGATGTTCCCCTTATCTACCACTTTTAGAACTTCAAGAACTTTTAACCACCAACGAAAATCACTTTAACAACTCTATAAAATACTAAAATCAGAACTTCTCACACAAGAGAGAAAAGAGAAGTGAGAAGAGGTGCCAAAAAGAGGGCATGAACAAACAAAGAGGGAAGTGTCAACTCTTTGCTTTGGAATGAGATGAATGTGAGCAAGCGGGGGGTTTTTATAGATGTTCATGAGCACAATGGGGCATTTTTGGGCAAGAGCACAAGAGAACCTTTCCATACATATCTAGGACGTTTTTGCATGGTTTGGGCAAGTGTGTTCATGGTTTGGGCAAGTGAGCCCACTCGGATTCCTATTACAAAGATATGAGCATAATTTTGTTTCCTAACCAAGTGTGAACACTAAATTATGTTATAATTGAGTTGGAACGTCCATATAGAATCATATTTGGGCACTTAGCAACTTTCCTTTGCTTGTTTCTTGCTTGGTTATCACACAAACATGCATAGAAACACTTTTAATTTTGGCTTTTTTTATTAGGGAATTGTTTCCTTGAGCAATGATGGCTAGTGAATACATGATCAGACTTGAGAGACACAAGATCAAGGTCGTAGGAATACTAGGAAACTCTCTTAATTTGGAAGTTGGCACATGTGGAGCACACACACATGGTGTAGACGTTTTTGGGGTGTATAGGTACACCTTGATCATTTATCTTGGTACATGGGATCACTTGTCTTGGTTTCAAACCATGGGAAAACTTCTCATAGGTATGGTATACTGAATCATTTGCATGGTACATAGGATTATTTTGTATGGATTCAAAAAAGGAACAAATCGGATGAAGCTTTGGGTAGGGTGAGGGTGCACATGATCATGGTGTTCCACCCATGTGACTTACACATGCTTGGGGTGGTCATGACTTCATGGGTTCACAAAAATTAAATAAAAATTAATATCTCCTTATTTACAAGGAACTATGATTTATAACCTATAGTTTTGGAATCACATGAACCTAATGTGATTTTTAAGGTATGGTTTGGCCTAAGGTGATTTTTCCTCAAAACTTTTCTTATTTAAGACCCACTGAGGTCACTAGGCAAATGAAAATTCAAATTATGGCCAATTGTCCTAATTTTTTGGATATGTAATTCATTTTGTTAGTTCATATCATTCCATTTTATTTTGGGTCATTTTGATTCCCCAAAGTACCTTAAATACTGATTATTTTCAAATTTGGACCCCCTGAAGGGCGTTTGGCAAATAAAAACCCTAATCTTGACCATTTGTTCTAATTTTTAGATATGTTGTCCAATTAGTTGGTTTATGTCACCTTACTTCATTTTAGGTTGTTTTGGGCCCCTAAGGACAACAAAATGAGACTTTTGGAAACGTGCCAAATTTAGCCCCAAAATGAGCCCGGTTTCATTTTGTACCCAATTTCACTGAATTGATCTTGAATTTCATTTCATCAAGTACAGAGTTTCTAGGGTATTACAACCACCCCAATAGGGAACACAGTGAGCTCAAGGAGATATTGTAAATGTAAGCTTACATTTGGAGATCATCGAATGATGATAGATCTTTGTGTGCTCCACTTTGGAAGATATGACGTGATATTAAGAATGGATTAGTTAACCCAATATCAAGCCCAAATAGACTACCAGTGATAGAGACTTGTCATAAGATTGCAATCTGGGAGAATTTTGAAGATTGAGGAGAACAGACAAAAGCCGCCTAGAGGTCTGATATTAGCTTTGTTGTGTCTTATGTAGAAGAAGGAAGACTTCATACAACTAGTAGATGAGGATACAGAGAGGCCTAAGGATATTCAGCAGATCCCTGTAGTAAGGGAACACATGGATGTATTCCCTAATGACTTGTCTGGTTTCCCTCCACATAGGCAAGTAGAGTTTAAGATTGAATTGCATCCTGACACAAACCCCATTGTTATCCCACCTTATAGAATGGCAATTGTGGAGTTACTTGAGTTGAAGACACAACTAGATGAGCTTTTGCTGAAGGGTTTCATCAGACCGAGTGAGTCGCCATGGGGAGCTCCAGTTCTATTTGTGAAAAAGAGGGATGGATCCATGAGATTATGTGTTGACTATCGAAAGTTGAATTACGTAACTATCAAGAATAAGTAGCCGTTACTGAGAATAGATGACCTCTTTGATCAGTTAAGGGGAGCCACACGATTCTCCAAGATAGATCTAAGGTCAGGGTACTATCAGCTCAGAATTTGGGAGTCTAACATACCAAAGACGACATTTAGGACCAGGTATCGTAATTTTGAATACACAGTCATGTCGTTTGGTCTGACAAACGCACCTGCAACATTCATGGACCTAATGAACAGGGTTTTCAACCAATGTTTAGACCAGTTTGTCATAGTCTTTGTAGATGACATTTTCGTCTATTATTGATTTGATGCTGAGCATGAGCAACACTTACGAATAGTCTTGGAGACTCTTAAGAAGAATTAGTTATATGTCAAATTCAACAAGTGCAAATTTTGAATGAAGAAGGTAAAGTTTCTTGGCCATGTTGTCTCAACTGAAGGCATATTAGTAGAACTAGAGAAGGTTGAAGCGGTAACCAATTGGAAACAGCCAATCAAAGTGATAGGGATCAGAAGTTTTCTAGGGTTGGCAGGGTACTACCGCAAGTTCATTAAAGACTTCTCTAAATTGGCAGAACCCCTGACTAAACTAATTAGGAAATGAGAAAAGTTTATTTGGAATGATAAATGTGAGCAGACATTTCAGGAGCTAAAAAGAAAACTTACCAAAACTTGTAATACCCTGAAAACCTTACACTCAACAGAATAAGAAATTTCCATCTTTTTAGTGAAATTTGAATGAATTTAGTTTCATTTTAGGGCAAAATACAAAAAATACAAAATTCTCATTTGGTGACCCATATGAACCTAAAACGACCCAGAACAAGGTATGGTGTAATGAACTAAAAAACTGGACTACATATCCAAAAATCAACCCAATCGACAAAAATTAGGGTTTTGCCCTATAGGGGGATCCAGATTTGAAAAGAATAGATAATAGAGGTATCTATCGAACTCGGAATGACTCGAAACTTCAGGGGATGGAATAAACTAGCAAGACACACGACATATCCAAAAATTAGACCAATTGGCCAAGGATTGAACCTTCATTTGCCTAATGCATTCGGTAGGTTCTAAATAAGGAAAGTTTCAGAAGAAAATCACCTCGACCAAATTGTACCTTAAAATTTAGGTCTTGATCATGTGGTTCCAAAA
>JAJIYU010011444.1:0-15268 GCA_030144865.1 Tinospora cordifolia
TTCAGGCCGTGGCTCTCTCTGTAAATCAATAATTATGAGGGCGTACACGAAGTACTTTTGTGTAGAAACTCTACAATAATGTGAAACAAAACAAAATCCCCATTCTCCTCTGTATCACTTCTTAGATCTTTATGAGGTTTTCCCTGTAAATCAATGAAAAATTCAAAATATTAATGTGTAAATTTTGCAGGATAACGCTAGATGAGCATACTTTATTGACATTGAGTGGGGAATTATTGGATTACTCGAATCATAAATTTATGCCCCATATCACATATTAATTACAAGATTCAGGAATACCCAACAACTCCCAGATGCTACTACATGTTTCAAAAAAGTGTGCACTCCATAATCCAATTCCAAATGCTCTATACTAAAAATGAACTCCACAAATAATAGCAAGCATTGAACAAGCAACCATCTAGAACTTACTTTAACCAAGTTGCTTTGTCCAATCAAAAGGCTCCCATTCTCGAGCAAAGTGCGTCACAGCAAGTTTCTGCCTCTCCACTGACTCATGCCTCTGACGACGGTGCATGTCTTCTTCTGGCAACTGCAACATGCCTCTGATGACATTGAGGCCAGTGCTAGCTTTAAACTGTTGCTCATCGTCAATCACATGGACAAAACCTCTATCCAAGCCAAATTCAACATGGAAGTAGGGGAAGTTCTTGGGGATTGAACCACGTAATCCCTTCTCACTTGTGTCAATTAATTTCTTTGCATTGTGCTGGCTCCATTCTTCTTCAGCTTCATCAATTGCCTGAAACAGGATATAGTTCAGAAACTATTGCAAACATTATGAAAAGACGAATATCAATCACCGTTGTTGCTTAACAGGACACTGCAAATGAAGACCTATTAACTCTTTTTTTTTTTTTTCCCCTTCTTTGTGCGGGATTACACAAGTGCATGAAAATGGCCCACCAATCACTCCAACAAATCTCTTACTGTTCAGCACTGCAAATTCTAACTAATCATGCCTTTTACTCTCAAACTTAAATATATCAAATGACACATCAACAATTGATTGGATCTCTATAAAAGGAGGATGCCTCCCATGAATTCCACCATATACTTTTTTGCAGGGGCCAAATTACAATCAAAATATCTAGCACTACTACATGATATTGTTTCATTTAGAAAATAGACCATTGAATACACCCAAAACCAAAAAAAAAACAAAAACAAAACACCAAAAAACCAAAAAAAACCAAAAAAAAAAACAAACAAACAAACATATAGAGGTAAACAGGTGTTAGGAGCCTTTTTTTCCATTGATTAACTGATTAAGTGATTATGACTGTTGCTTACACAAATTACACTTAATACGGAATTTGCTTCAATCTTTTAACCATTCTTCATTTTAACAGAAAATCATGCAGTTCATCAAAGAAGAAAAAACTGTGTGGCATTTGAAAAACAATATATGCATATGTCTTCATAGGTTAAAGGAATCCCCTGGACATTCGTATAGTAGTAACTAATTCAGAGAAATACATAAACTGTAACCAAAAGCAGGATGAGATTATTACGGACCTTCTTAAAGTACAATGGAGCCTGCCTTGCGATCTCTTTGGGCAAGGGAATGCACTCAACCAAGCAATGTCGACGTTGTTTCGCTAATCCAATCACAGTTTCAAGGAACAAAACATCCTTCTCTTGCTTTCTGAACATCATAATTAGGCATTTCTTGAAGTTTCTAATTTCCTCCCACACGTTATCATCAACCATTCTTGTGGCGGACTCATGCTGATAAACAAGATGATAGTCAGAATTTAATGTAGTAAAGAAAAAATAACCAAGACAGAAGTTCAAACATTTAAAAGAAAATTGAAGTTCGGTAGAACAAACAGATCTAGCTTCAAACTAAAATAAAAAAATAAAATTACAAGAAAAAATAAAGACATCTGGATTACTTGATATACACCTGCATTGGTACAATGTAGCAATGGCCTTGTACAATAGGTTGCCACTGTGGTAGCATCAGATACGTGAAATTTGCTATTGAAACCACAAGATGCTTCGGCCTAGTTGAGTTCTCAAAACAAAAATGGCAACGTTCCTGCTGAGTCAGTATGCGTTGTGCAATTTTACTTTTTTCAGGCAATTCTTCTCCCTTCTTCCGGTTTCGCTTCTTAATTGGACCATCATCATAATCATATTCATCATCTGCCTGACCAGAAACACTGTACTGCTTATTTCGCACTATTTTTTGTGCTAGGTGCAAATCAGCATCTTCCTCTTTCTTCTTTTGTCGAACAAATGCATCTTGCTTAAAATGCCTGTATTCAAAGATATCCAAAATCAGAAAGGACCATCAATTACAATATGGAAATCAAATGGAGAATAGTTTTGAAGTACCAAAACCTAAACAATTCATATAATGATAAGATATAAAAGAGAATCATGATAACATCATGATCACTGTACGTTATATATATATATATATATATATATATATATATACATATTAGAATATAATTATTACATTAACAAAACCAAAAGATTTGCAGTGTTAATCCCAAAAAGCCATCCCATAAGCCAAACATTTCCCATCCCAGTGACCTTCCCCCTCTGCAACAATTTGCTTGGGAGTCCTTCCCCAAAGGGTAAGGCACGCCGTCCCATCCCACTTACAACTACCAATAGCCACCGTCATGTACTAACTGGAGGTATCATGCTCCGAAAGGTCATTATAGCAGCTGATGAGGCAGGTATTATTATGGAGACAGAAAATGCAAGTCCAAACTTTCAGAAAAGTTTATAATAGAAACTAGTGCTGTTCACAGGGAGAACGAAACTGGCAGTTAACTAAATCCTGGTATTGCAGAATGGGAATAAGGTAACTGAGGTCACTAGGTGATAAAGAACACACTAAAACATCGTGTTTAATCAGTGACTGAATGAAGATCTTCTCATTGAAGATTTGAAGATGTGGCACGAATCAGAACTGCTTAGTCAAGAAGAATATCTAAAGTCAAGTTGGATATCATTGTCTTACAGGAGACCAAAAATATATATATAAAAAATTGAAAAAAAAAAAAAAGAATCAATACATAAACAAACTATGGGGCATATTTGGAGTTTAAGGCTCAAAAATAAGATCCTAATGCTAGTAGCATTAGGATCATCTTGCGTACAGTAGTTGCATGGGATGTTAGATCAGTGAATGTAGTGGAAAGTTTTTTTCTTTTATTTTTTTCTTTGGAGCAGAAACAAAGATGATTTGACATAAAATTCTCAAGGAGGAAATGGAAGTGTGGCAGTCCTAGTCACCAGTAGAGAACACGTGGAGACAGAGACTAACAGAAACTGCAAAAGACATGCATGCAAATAGAATCAGTGAAGATGCACTCAACCCACATGCATAATTACTCCAGTTAAGCACCAAATCCGATAATGAGAAACCTTTTGCCATAGGAAAGGAAAAAATCCAAGAGCTGGCTGTAAGCTTAATCACCTCCCACATTAGAGCCGCAGACCTAGCAGCATTGAAAAATTCTATAGTTGAGCTTAAGCCATAGTGTCCATGTAATGGTGAAAATGCAATTTGGCCAATGCCTTTCCTTTTTGGAGAAGAAAGCAATGTGACACAAGGAAAAACTTCACTCAACCTGTTTAGGGGCTAAGAATCTACAACCAGAAAAGATGTCATTCTCTCCAAATAGTCTTTACATAAGAAAATTTAAAAATTATAGAGCGGTAGGTGGCTATTCAATCTCCATTCAAATTTAAGGAATAGATCTCATCCCTAAGTATTATTTGCATTAACTAGTGGTGTTTTTTTTTTTTTTGGCCAAAATGGGAGAATTAAATGCTTGGTGACATGAGTTTGGAATTGGAGCAAGAGATCCACCACTCTTAAATGCAGATTCACATTGTCCAATTTGGAGATAATCCAATTTGCTTTTGGTTGGATTAATTTCTTTGGGTCTTGAGTTGAGCTGCCATTCCCTTTTTGTAGACAGAGGTGGCTAAACCTGAATCACCTTGATCTAAGATCAATTTGGGCCCTCCGCTATAACTAATTTGAGAACATGTGGCTATCACATAGAGATTTTTGGCATCCTGCAGTCAAGTGGTGGAGGTTGGCATAGCCACATGGCCAAATGGTGAAGCCATTTGAAGTCAAGAATTTTTTTTTCTTTTTTTTTAAGAGATGGAATACAGACATTTTCCTGGAGGTAAATATTCAAAAGAAAAAAAAAGGGGGAGGAAGATCTAATCCACCAATTGAACATAAGAGAGGCCTCACCCATTTTGTCTGGAAAACAGATAGAGCTAGGCAGAAGGCAAAGTTCAAACTCACAAATGTTTTCATCACAGAATAGAGACTTGTTGCACCACATGTGAGGTTAGATGGATCAAGGAAAGGAACACGAATTCCAGCTTCTTTGACAATTTGTTAAACAAAAGAAAGGAAAAAAGTGCAATTTCTAAGATGGACACCAAAGAAAGAAAGTTGGTGACTACTGAGGGAGGTTGTGGGAGTATTTGTCATTTTCTTCCAAAGGTTTTGTAATTCTTCAACGGGGAGCTCATGCAGAGTACAAGGTCTAGAGTGGGAAACCATCTCAATTAAAGATAAGACATGGCTTAAGCGCTCATTTTAGGAAGGAAAAATAAAAGAAGCAGTGTTTCGATGTATCACAGCAAAGCCCCTGCCCAAAACAAAATTACCAATGCATTCTATCAATACTCTTGAGAGTATTTCAAGAGTGACCTAAACCCATGAAAACTACATTTGCTTATTCCCAAAAAAAAAAAAAAAAAAAAAAAAAAAAAAAAGAATTCATGAAGGGTGTGAATAATAGACCTTTCAGCTAAGTGACCAGCCTTTACAATATCATATCAAAGTAATTGTCATTAAGATTGAGAATGATGTTGCATGAGACAAGTGCACCTAGTCCATCAACATTCATTCATGGGAGAAAAACTTTAGATTAAGTTCTCATCACTAACAAGATAGTAGAAAATTACAAATGCAAGAAGAAACCAAGGATGCTCTTCAATTCAATCAAGGCATAAGAGACAGGAATTAGGATTTTCTAAGTTATCTGATGAATAAGAAAGGCATGGGAAGCAGATGGAGAATTTAAATAAATGGTTACTTGAGATCAGTCACATTCTTGGCCATGGTAAATAGCAAGCCTCACAGAGAATTATCAGGGAAACAAGGGTTGAAGCAAGGCAACCCCCTCTCCCTTTTTGTTCACTTTGGCACCAAATGTTCTCAATAGATTAATGAGTAGGGGTTATGAGTGTCCTGTGCTACAGGGGTTTCAAAAGGACAAGGAGAAGGTAGAGAGATATGACATCTTTAGCATACAAACACTTTTCTGACTATATGGTACTAAACATAATTTCTTATCAACAATCAAAATATTACTTTGCTTATGTGAATTGTCGAGCTTGAAGGCGAATTTGGCTATCTACCAACTAGTGGGCATATTGACAGCAGAATACTTCTTTATTTTGGTAGACAAGATAGAATGCTTAAACAAGTCAATGCCACCAATTACCTAGATTGCCATTGGGAGACAATCCTTCATCCACTAGGTTCTAGGAACCAATGTTGGCTTTTAAAAAGACTAGATGGATGGAAGAGCAGTTGTCTATTTAAGGGTGTAAGTTGATGTTGACACATGCAACCCTCATGACAACTTGTACATATTTTCTTTCCCTTTTCATGATACGTCACCAGGTGGCCATGGAGATTGAGAAAAGAATGAGGTCATTTGTATAGAAGAGAATCAATAAAATGAATGATTCACACTTCATTGACTGGAAAGTGGTTCAAAAGCCAGTAAACAAGGGAGGTCAAGGGATTGACAATATAAAGAAAAGGAATGTAGCTTGTGCAACAAAGTAGCTAAGGAGATTGACTCAAGAAGAGAATCATTATGGGCTAGGGAGACTTCGAGCATTTATGGAAACTCAAGCATTAGAAGGGATATTAGGAATTGCCTTGATGCCTTCTATATACCACAGAAGCCCTTTGGAAAGTCATCTCCTCTATGATGCTGAATTTTCTTCCACACATAGTCCCAATGACTAGCAATGGTTTGTTCTTCTAATTTTTAGAGAACAAGTGTTGTGGAGATTTCACCCTCACTACATAGTTCCCTCAACTTTACCAACTATCCCCGTTACGTCATCAACCCACTGCTTTGTTTGTTACCTCATATGAATCTTCTACAAAACCTTACTAGAATTCTCAATTCTACAGATTGCACTGAGATTTCTGGGCCATTTAGAATGTCTCTGGTATCAAACATGCACTCATCTTTAAATCAAGATAAATTGGGTGGTCTATTGCACCATTTTGGGGTTTCCTTCAGCCAATCATTTCTTGAAATTCCCTTTAAGTCCATCTTCCACTGCATCTGCCTTTCACTCCTCATTTATGGACTACTCATGTCCTCGTATGGTAAATTATTTCGCGTGGACTTAGTTGCATAAAAAGTTGATCGCAAAGCAGAGGTTGCGAAACAATTCCTTTATAGGTATCTCTCCCCATTGCTGCCCACTATGTAAACTTCAAGGGTAATCTACAAAATACATGTTTATAAACTATTATATTGTGGCTAAGGAGATATCACAGAGGTAGGAAAAAACATACATAGGCATGCCTAATAGATCCACATCTAGCAAGGAACACATTTCTTTGGCACATGGTACTTCACTGTCAGGAAGACTACTGAAGATTTGCAATCATTTCATTAGCAACAATATAAGGTATATGGCTAGGAAGAAACATGAGGGTGTTTCAGAACTGGAGAGGGATTTATCAAGCCTTATGGGATGTATTTGCTCTATTGGAGGCATGTTGGGCAACATCATCAAAACTCACGAGTGATTTTTCAATTAGTAATTCGTTTGGGGAATAAAGCTCATGCATGAATACATTTAATGTCCATAATTAATTGAATTTGATAAAATTATACACGATAAGATCATACTAGTTTCCTTTTTAAAAAAAAAAAATAAGAAAAGCAATCTCAATATCTAACTTTTAGTTGCCAAATGAAAACTATGGCATGGATAAAAAAAAAAAATTTTTAAAAATCATATACTAAAACCACCTGCTAGAGTGTCTGTCAACGCTTTGGATAGGTGCAGTAGATCCACCCTCTTGCTTAGCCTTTATGATCTCAACTTCTTTCTGTAGAAAACACAAAGATTTCCATTTATTGGAGTGTTTAATTCATCAAGCTTATGCAAATTTTCTAACATGCATATTCAAGGTCTATGAGTCCAAAAGATTCGTAGATAAACATGTATCTAGCTTCAAATGCATATCCATCCTCAAGTCAAAGCATATAAACATGCAACCCTTGAAATTTCTAAGATAATAAGACAAAAGGCAGTACTTCATTTCCTAGTAATAACCTATATCCAAAAGATTAAGAGACTTTTTACAGAAAATTCCTTTTAGCCTAGAAGCAATAACCATACAAACAATATAGCAATAGTGTGAACCAGGTGGAGAAACAAATCCCAATACTGAAGATGGAAAAAGGGAAAAAATAAAATAAAATAAACAGAAATAAACTAACAGCTCAAACTAAAATAACTTCTCACCAAAAGTTTATCAGCTTCCTCATGCTTCCCTTTCATACGAAGTTGCATAGCCTTAGCTGCCAATTGATTTGAACTCAAAGCTTGAGTAACTAATGGATTATCTTCAGCTTGTCCTCCAGAAGTGGATGAAATCAAGTTCAACTCTGTACCTTCACTTCTCCCAAGCTTTGAATGAGAACCATCAGAGTATTTGCTCAAATGACGCGTGGCTTGAACGATAAAACTTCCATCATTTTCAAACTTATTCAGACTTGACGCTGCAGCAGAGATGAGGTGTGAATCCTCTTTCGAGGTACAATGGCTCTTCTTTCTCCAAGATAAGGAATCATGAATTTTAGGTTCCTTCATTTCAGAGTGTCTGACAGACACATCCTTTAAGTATTCCCGTCGTCCACTGTTATGATTACCTTGATCATCTGAAACAGCTTCAGGATTCTCTTTCGATCCCCTCTTCCTTTCTTTTATTGCACGTAAATGAGCACGGGCAGGAGCAGCATGAGATGCTGCAGATACAGTCAACTGACCTAGAGAACCCCAACGTTCTTCAACAACCTACACAGTTAAACAATTAAATAAAAAGTTGCAAAATATTCACCCTCCATATAATGATTTGCAAATGTACCTCCTCAAACTTTCGACCCTCTCTAGCTGCTTGTTCTTGGGCGCGCTTTAATGCTTTAAGTCGCCAACTTGCACCCCCATCTCCAACAACTGAAGAAGACAAGAGCTGGTCATCAGCAGCCTGAGCCTTCTCCCCCTCTTCCGGATATCCACTTCCATTGTCTTTAAGATATGGATTCAACTCTTTAGGATTTGATCTCTTTGACATCTGCACCACCAAAAAAAGAAAAAACAAAAACCAAAAAATAATCAACTGATGAAGTGAAATCACAAAACTCATACTTACTGAAGTAACCTCAGAAACATTATAAGATTAAACCATCTTGCTATTTTATTTGCCACAAGAACTACATCATAAACAGGAAATGTTCCCGTCAAATCTTATTAGCATAAAGACCTGTGATGTGATTGCCCTATTTCTAAAAATTTGAACTTGTATAGATGCTATAACTATCTAAGGGAAAAGATTGTAAACGAAACCTCGGGTCAAATCTAGCATGCCAGATCCTCACCAGATAATTGTTAATTTGAACAGTTTGCTAGCAAATAATTTTGATATTAGATCAATAGCATTGTCAAGCTTTGGTTAAAATAAAATTTAAAAAAAAAAAAAGGAACAGAGCATTGTCAAGCAGAAACAAGGTTATAGGTTCACAGTGGAAATAAAGATTACTAAAGATGCCCCATCTGCTAAAGATGTATACAGACTATCATGTACAACTAATTACTGCAACATAATTTCTCTTGTTGAATTGCTTTTCAATTAAGACATCTTGCATGATATAACAATTACGTATACATATCTACTAAAAATATCTAGGATGAAGTTGATAACTTGATAGAGCTATGAGAAAACATCAATTTAAGACGTCAATGACATAGCACAAATTATCCAGCAACATCTAAGATAACCCAGTATCTTGTCAAGAAAAATTTGGTGTCTTTTAATTTGCAGTCAATTTGCTATTTGTGCAAAGTTGCATACGACCGCATGAAGGAAATTAGGACAGCTCCTCAAAATATTAACAATAAAATTAAATATATATGCAAATAATTGCCATCAATTAAAATCAAGTGAGTTCTACAGGCTGGCTAACTAGATAAATAAGCAAGGAACAAAAATTTAATTTCATCCAAACTTTGACTTTTGATAATTAGAATTAATTCAAAGAGTTTGAAAAATATGAAAAAAATTTTGTAAAAATTTGTCAACTTAAAAAATTCAAAAAAAATATATTCTATATAAATGCTAAAATATGCATACTTTCAATTGAAAAAGATTAAAAACAAAAAAAACAAAAATATAAATTGACATATTCCACATATACAAAAATAAATACAATAGTTTCATACGTTTCTTTTAACATTAAAATGTTAAATGTTAATGTCTACAAGCAAAAGGAAAGAGGAGGTCTGGGTATAGGAGACATGAAATTCAGGAACCTAGCCCAATCCGCCAAATGGTTATGGAGATTCTCGACGGAGCAAACTTCTTTATGGAGAAGGGTTATTACCAGCATCCACGGGACATCACAAAATCACATGTTAGCAGGTCTTAAAAACAGGACAACAAGAAGATCCCCTTGGAGGTCCATTTTCTCGATCTATCCCAAATTCTTGAGTCATATTCAATGGAGATTGGGCAATGGGATCAAAATCCGGGCTTGGGAGGATACTTGGAGGGGCGGCAACCCTTGAAAGAGGATTTCCCTAGGCTTTACAAATTGACTCTACAACCGGATGCTACCCTGTATCAGATGAAGAGCAATGGCATGGAGAACCCCCATAATAGTCCTCATTGGAACTTCCATTTTAGGAGAGCTCTGAAGGATGAGGAGATCGTAGATTTGACTAATATGTTACAGAGGATGGAAAAAGTGCAATTCGAAGATAGAGAGGACTCCTGGAGATGGGTAGAAGAAGACAGTGGAACCTTCTCTGTTAAGTCCTGCTATAACGCGTTCTTGGGGCAGGATGACGCAGACCAAGGAAGCGGAGTCGAAAATAGATTTGATATTATATGGAAATCTCGGATCCCTGTGAAAAATAAAATTCTAATGTGGCTTGTAATCTTAGGCAAATTAAACTGTTTAGTTCAATTGCAATTAAAAATGTCTAACAGATACATTTCTCCCTCTTGGTGTTGTTTGTGCAGGAACGCTGAGGAAGACGTGTTCCACCTCTTTTGGCAGTGCGGGACTATGAAGGTTGTTTGGGAAGCGTGGTGTGATCTGTTGCCAGCTCTACCTCCTCCAACAGAGGATGATCTCACTGTTTCAACTTCGGAATCGATTCCACAAAGACTGAAGCGGTACTAGCTGTTGATTAGATTCGCAATCTGGACAGCCATTTGGGAAAATAGGAACAGTTGTATTTTTAGGAATGTAATGGTAGATATTAGCAAATTGTACAAAGAACAGTTTATCTTTTTGCAGTTTGGTTCTCTAAATCCAAATGGGGAGGTGGGTATTCCTTGGGGGACTGGATGAGGGGATGGCCCTCAATTTTGCAACTCCTCATGTAAAGCTAGCCTCATTTTGTATGGACATCTCATCCAGCTTTACCTTATTATTATAATAAAATTCCTAGTTTCTATTTCAAAAAAAACAAAAAAAAAAAACATTAACAATGTTTAATACAAATCGCTCTTGTGAAGAGTTTTATATTATTTAGTTGTGTCTGATAATTTCTTTTTTCTTTCAAGTCTAGAGATTTGTACATGAAAGACTTCAACTGAAATTAATATGCTTCAATTTCAATATTGAGACTTAATAAATCATCTCCAGAAGGTTGAGGAGGCATTTTTTAATTCAAAACTTAAATAAATCCTAATCTCACTATTTGTATATTATTTAAAATTGAGATTTATTTATCTTTCGTGTATCTTTACTACATTTCATGTATTTTTATTAAATATCACTAAAATCTTTAAGTTTAAATTTTGTGATTTTTTTGAACTATTATTATACTAATATATGTGTTACTAAAATTGAAAGCAAGTTAATTAAATTTAGGTAAACTATAATTCATTTTCACTTTATTAGAAAGACAAAAGATACTAGTGTGAAGATTACACATGAAACATACTCCACAAGTACAAGTACAATAAAAGAAACAAGACAACCAAACTATAAAGTTGATGAACTGAAAGAAACCCACCACCAGCTACCTCAAAGGATATTCTAATCCTTCCAAAACAAATATTGCAGCTTTGACAAAGACATAACTATATATATATATATATATTATGCTATAAAATATGTATGTATATTTTTTGTGTGTACATATATCGTATGATATTAATTCAATATATTAGAACATTACTATTTTTATGTATTTATGTAATAAAAACATATCATAATCTTTATCTTTTTGTAATTTTAAAATAATTTCACTTTACTATTTTTTTTCATCTTGAAGGTTTTTTAAAAGAAAATAAAAGTTTAAAACGTTGAAGAGTTTTTTTAAGAATAGAAAAGTTAAAATTTTTAACTTAAAATTGTTATTAGAAAAAAGAAGGAAAGAAAAACTTAGTGTTGACTTTAAATTTTTATTACAAAAAAGGAAAGAAAAGGCAAGAAACATGTCGTCAAACCTTAATAGCCACACAAACATAAACCCTAACTCAACTCACTAGTCGCTACAAGCAACTTCGATCTTCTCTACTAATTACATCAGATGGCCTTCATTTTCCTTTCTTCTGTCAATGCCTCTCTTCTCAAACTCTTAGCTTATTTTTCTTTCTCTTTCTTCTCTTTATTGTCTCTCCTTCAAGTAGTAGCTCATTTTTCTGTCTTGAATCGCCACTCATCAGGTGCACAAATCATGCGTTCAATCTTCTTCATTTATAGAGAAAGTTTTTTTTTTAATAATCTCTAAGATTATATGAAAAAATCTCTATGCACCACAGAGATTCTTTCATATAAATTGACCTTTTTTACAACTTTTTGTCTTTTTTTGGGAAAAATCATTGAAATTTCGATTTTGTAATAACTTTCCCGATTTTTTTCAAAGATTTTAATGAAATTTTGTAATAGTTACAAGTGAACTTCGCTTTGATTATCCAAATTGTCTATTTAATTTGGCAAATTTCGTTGAAATGAGTTGAATTAAGGCTAGACAAGCAAAGCTTGGCGAAGGGTTTCTAAGTGTAGATCAAAAGGATGGAGGTAAAATGGAAACGAAGAGGATATAGCCATCAAATACACTTCAAAGCTTAAGTGAGATGTAAGTTTGAAGGTCAATATAGGCAAAAGCTAGATGTGTGGGATAAACATAGAAAGCAAAGTAATTCTCCCCCATGTAGATAGAAAAGGATACTCAATGGGATCTTGGCCAGTGAATGATCATCCTTTTTGAGTTCTTGGAGTTTAATTATCCCACCTCGATACAATTTTTTACCAACATGCTCAGCATTGATGGGAGATGAGCACACTTCTAGATTCTATGGAGAAGATGGTTAAATCCTAAACCCCTTGCAACCTAATAACCAGAACTATTCCTCACTTACTCTTTACAAAATAATTATATGGTATCAATCTATCATTTTCATCTAATCCCTCCAATGGAACAAGCTCTAAACATGGAACCTATATGTATTTAGGCATCTCACAAGAAGAGCTCCTTGTGAAAGGGCCCTCCTTATTCCTAGATTAGATCAAAACCACTTTTTTGAATGCAAACAATGAGTTCTTTGTTGGTACTTAGTACAAAGTACAGTTATTTAACCATCATGCATGAGATTACAGACCTTCATCATGAAAATAACTATAAAAAAGATTTTGTGAGGAAAAAGTAATGAAGATTACTCTAACACAAGTAATAACAGCAGGATGTTCAATTAAATTTTCATGAAGGATAGACAGATGGAATAGAGAAACAGGTGCATCCGATCATACAAGAAAGCAAATACAATTGCAAGTGCAAAATAACATTTTCCTTTCCCTCCTAGGGCTAGCACAATTCTACTCAAAGATCCTTCACAAATAAGAACATAAACAAAGCAAAAACCTCAAATAAAAAAAATAAATAAATAAATACCCAAGGCACCTATTGTAACGTCAGTTAAATTTAAAACACACCTCCTCAACTTTGGGTTCTTCTCGCTGATCAGTAGTTTTTGTTAGCATCCTTGATGTAACATTTCCAGGCTTAAGCATCCACTCTAAGCCCATCTCTTTTCTTGCAACTTCTTTGTCATCATGAGAAACAGACCCACTATCACCTATAAAATGAGGCACCTCAATCAATATAAGAATTCAAATAAAATATAGCAAAACAACAAACAAAAAATATGCTACCTAAAGAGTCTTCCTTTTCACCCTTTTTACTTGAACTTCTCATTTTCTCATCACCTGGCTTCCTCCTCTTATTATGTCTGTCTTCATCTTCAGAAGCTGATGACAAAGAATTCTCGGAAGAATAACGTTTCTTCCTCAATTTTGATCTTGATTTTAACTTATATACTTCTTCATCACTAGAGCTCTCTTCACGAGTATTCTTCTCCTGTTCAGAACTCATCTCACTTTCAGATGAATATGAAGAGTTACGCTTCTTTTTCTTTCTCAAACTTTTCCTTAGTTTTTCAAACTCTTCATCATCAGAGCTGCTAGAATATTCTTTTTTCTTTTTTCTTCTTTGCTTATCCTTTTTATTATCTGACTTTTTCCTCTCATTTACAGAAGAAGGCAAGTCCTTCAAACAAAGAAAGAAACAGTCTGAATTTTAATAACTTCCGTATAATATTAAATTCTTTTAGAAATAAAGTGAAAGGAAACTTACAGAGCTTATTTGATCTCGAGGTATGAACTTCACTCCAGAAAGCATTATTTTCCTTTTAAACTCTAAATTCTTTTCCTTTGAAAAAAGAAAAGGCTCTAAATTCTTTCCCACCTATGATCTACAATATCCAAAACCTACATAAAAATAAGAACGTCTGATCTTCGGTATTCTTATTCAAAAAATAAAAAAAAAATAAATAAATCATTAAACATAAGCATAACATCCAAAAGGAACTACAGCCAAATAATAGGAATGTGTTGTGTTAAATAATTAAATTTTAAGGAAAGAGGGGATGGGGTGAGCAATCAGTGAAAACAAATACCAGGATATTAGGTTTAACTTCTTCTATTTAAACACCGATTTCAACAATCAGTGAAGTCCCTCCAAAACTTGAAATCAAAGATTCAGGAAGCAAGAACCATTAAAATTAAAGTTGAACATTATGTTATGGATCACGACAACCAAAAGTACTCGATGCAACTACAAAATACCTATGATTTTAATACAAAAAGTACATGCAGAGCTTAAAGAAACTCATCTGATAGACTAAAAAGTAAAGACAAAAAAGATATGGTCAAGTCGCTAATGAAGAATACAGAAACATTTAAGAGACGAAGCTAAATCTGAATAGCATATGCTGATTCACTGAATTATTTACATCAATGGGGTATCAATTCGTTGACAACTCTACAGTGAATAGAATTCCTTGAAAAGGATCAGAAAATACTATCCAGAAATATATGGAAGAATTTCAAAATACAAAAAAAAAAGTTAATAATAATAATCAAAGCACAATAATCTTTTCAAAAAGAAAGGATGAACGCCCAATAATGTTGATGAAGGTTTTTCAATTTCTTAGCTCACGATCTTATCCGTGCCTTTCATCCAAAAAAGTGTCGAGAGAAAAATTGTAATGAAAGAATGAAAGAGAGGGCAGGGTGAGAGATAGCGAGAGAGAGAGAGAGAGAGAGAGAGGAATGCGGAGGCATAGATGGGAGATTGGTCGATTTTTACTTCCTTCAACGTATTCTCTAAGCCATCAAAAACCTAGTTCTTCCTCATCTCAGATCTCCTTACCCAGGAAGAGCAAATCAGAGAAAGATTTCGTCTTTGACAAACAAACCTTGAGGAGAGAAGGACAGCCATGAAGAAACGTTGTTTGATCTCTCAAATCCCTTACTTTGGTTCAGAAGGGTTCCCCTTTTTTGTGAATGGTTCAAGTGGCTTACGGGCATCTCCGTGCAAAAATTATTTCACTTCAAGAATGCCTCATTCTCAA
>JAJIYU010011445.1:0-15279 GCA_030144865.1 Tinospora cordifolia
AATAAATGGCTCTAAACATTCTATCACGTCTTTGTCCCAAAACTGCTCCTACTGCATAATCACTAGCATCACACATGATTTCGAATGGTTCCCCCCAAACTGGTGTTGACAGTATTGGAGCAGTTGTCAAGGCTTTCTTAAATGTGTTAAAAGCATCAACACACTCAGCTATGAAGATAAATTCAGCCTCCTTTTCCAGCAATTGGCATAGAGGATGAGTTATGTGAGAGAAGTTCTTGATAAATCTTCAATAAAACCCTGTGTGCCCCAAGAAACTCCACACTTCACGCACTGTTGTTGGTGGTGACAAATTTTCTATGGCTTGAATTTTTGCTTTATCAACTTCTAGGTAATTAATAGAAACTCTATGGCCCAACACAATGCCTTCCCGAACCATGAAGTGACATTTCTCCCAATTTAGGACTAGATTCTTTTCTTCACACTGGGAGAGAACTCGTTTCAGATTGTTGAGACATTGTTCAAATGTCTCACCAAACACTAAGAAGTCGTCCATGAATACCTCCATGATGTCCTCCTTCAGGTCACTCAAATATTGCTATCATGCATAGCTGGAACGTTGCTGGTGCATTGCATAGGCCGAATGTCATTCTCTTAAATGCATAAGTGCCATATGGACAAATGAGAGTAGTCTTTTCTTGATCTTCTGGTGCAATGACTATTTAATTATATCTAGAATATCCATCCAAGAAACAGTAGAAATCATATCCAGCAATACGATCCAGCATTTGGTCCACAAAAGGTAAAGGGAAATGATCTTTACGAGTTGCCTTGTTTAGCTTCCGATAATCTGTGCAAACACGTCATCCTGTTGTTGTTCTTGAAGCTATTGACTCTCCTTTTTCGTTTGTAATCACAGTCATTCCCCCTTTCTTAGGCACAACGTGAATAGGGCTAACCCATGGTGAATCTAATATAGCATAGATGATTCTAGCTTTTAGCTACTTCATAACCTCTTTATTCACCACTTCTTTCATAATAGGATTGAGCCTCCGCTGATGTTCCACCGTTGGTTTGTGTGAATCCTCCATTAAGATTTTATGCATGCAAATGGCCGGACTTATCCCTTTAATATTTTCAATAGTCCGTCCTATTGTAGATTTATGCTCATGTAACACCTTCAACAACTTTCCTTCTTGAGCAGGTGCAAGTGAGGAGGAGATAATAACTGGAAGTGATTTATTTTCATCCAAAAATGCATATTTCAAATGCTTCGGTAGCTATTTCAACTCCACTTCCTTAGGAAGCTCTTGAACAACTTCAGATGACTGATTTTTAGGCAATTGTTCCTCTTTACTGTGGAATTCTGGTGTGCTTGCTTCTAAAGCTAGCACCACAAGCTGCTCTTCTTCTGACATAACTTTAGGAAACATCAATGAACGAGAGATGCTTCCCACCAACTCATCTTGTGAGCTTAGTGCCTCCACCACCTTGCCAATGCAAGAGTTTAGGATCTCCACCCTATTGCATTCATGTAGGTCACTAGGATATTGCATTGCCTTGTAAAGATTAAAGATCACTTTCTCATCATTAACTCTCAAAGTTAATTCTCCCTTGTGTACATCAATGAGGGCATGCCCGGTAGCTAGAAATGGTCTTCCAAGGATAAGTGGTATTTCACAATCTTCTTCCATGTCTAGAACCACAAAATCCACTAGAAATATGAACTTGTCTACCTTTACCAACACATCCTCAACCACTCCTTTTGGATATGTTAAAGATCTATTAGCTAGTTGAAGAGTAATGGTTGTTGTCATGATTTCTATCATTCCCAACCTTTTACATACTGCCAAAGACATCAAATTTATGCTTGCTTCGAGATCACATAGTACCTTCTCAAAAATTTCAAACCCAATATTGCAAGGTATAGTGAAGCTACCTAGATATTTCAACTTTTGAGGAAGCTTCTTCTGTAGGATGGCACTACATTCTTCAGTGAGCTTGACTGTTTCAAAATCCTCTAGCTTCCTTTTCTTGGACATGATCTCCTTCATAAACTTTGCATAATTGGGCATTTGTTGCAAAGCTTCAACAAATAGAATGTTTATATGGATTTTCTTAAACATCTCCAAAAATTTCGTATACTATTCATCCATCTTCTTTTTCTTAAAACCTTTGAGGAAATGGTAAAGGTAGAGTTTCAGAAATTATGCTCTCTTGATTTGCTCTTACCTTGGCCTTCCCTTTTAATGATGTTAGTTTTTCATGTTGACTTGTGGATGACTTTGGCACATCCATCTCATTGCTAACAGCTCCCTCAGCTTCATTAGGTAGTATACTTGGATTTGGAGGACCTACTACCTCTTTGCCGCTCCTAGTAGTAACCGCCTTGCAGCTATCCTTTGGATTTACTTGAGTATCACTTGGAAAAGAGCTTCGCTGCTGGCTTGACACTATTTGTGCCAATTGCCCCACTTGTGTTTCCAGATTTTTAACAGTAGCATTAATGTTTCCAACCTGAAGTTCAATTCTCGAAACTCTTGTATCATTTTTATCAACCCTGCTAGTCAACTCTTTGAAGAATCTTGAGTGCATACTCATCATTTCATCAAGTTTATCCTCCAAAGATGGTTTTTTATCTTGCAAAGGTTGTTGATTGACAAATCATGGAGGCATTTGAGCATTTCTGTTATTTGCATATGAGAAATTCTCATGGTTTCTCACACCCGAATGGTAATACTTTGGAACATTATATCCTCCAGCTGGTGCTTGATACCCGTTGAATCTGTTCATTGCATTCATCTGTTCAATTGAAGCTTCTCCATGATAGGATGACTTATTTGCTTCAGCAATTGAGTGCACTTGTTAATGTTGCTGAAGTTGTGCTCCACTACTCTTTTGTTCCACCAAATTCAACCGATGGGTCATTGCTGCAATTTGGGCATGCAAGGCACCAATCTCATCAACTTCATGAATTCCCACTCTCTTAGTTGTACTTCTTTCTATACCATGTCCATAAGCGTTAGCTGCCATGTCTTCAATCAGTTGAGTTGCTAATGTGGATGATTTCCCGATCAAAGATCCTCCAGCTGCTGAATCTACCAAGGCCCTTGTGGGTGGTGTAAGTCCACTATAAAACATCTGAATTTGAAGCCAAGGTAGATATCCATGTTGTGAGCAATGCCTTAGTAGGTCTTTAAATCTCTCCTAAGCCTCATTTAAAGATTCAAACTCAAATTGTTTGAAAGAGCTAATCTCCCCTCGCAGCTGATATACTTTGGCTGGTGAGAAATACTTTTGTAGAAACTTTTGGCCCATTTCTTCCCAAGTTGTGATACTTCCCAGAAGCAAGGTTTGCAGCCAGCTTTTTGCTTTATCCCTTAAAGAGAAGGGAAATAGTCGTAGCCTAAGCTGATCTTCAGTTACTCCATGGATTTTTATCGTATCGCATATTTCCATGAAGGAGTTTAGATGTACCATTGGATCCTCCATAACTGAGCCTCCAAACTCTTGTTGCTGCACCATGGTGATCAAGGACGTTTTCAACTTAAAAGTGTTTGCATTAATGGGTGTCCTTGCTATGCCTGAGTAGTTGTAGTTTAAAACAGGTTTGAAGAAGTCCCATAATGGTGCCTCTCCATTGTTACCAACACCCGAACTACCGCTTTCAGCCATGTTTAATGCACGCTCTTGAACCTCCAACCAAATTTGACTTATTTTTTTCAGCAAATCTGAATCGTGGTGGTCACTAGGACATTTACTCATACAAGCCTGAAACACAAAAAATGCAAACAGATCAAGTGTATTCAATGTATTCTTTAGTAATGATAAGAAAAATCAATTAATAAGTAATAATAAAATAAGATATCGTCTTGACTAAAACCAAACCAAATTCAACTAGTTTTAAAAATACTAACACTGTTTATTCCTCGGCAACGGTGCCAAAAACTTGTTAGCAACCCCGCAAGTATATGGGATCGTAGTAGTAATAACCGGTAAGATCGGGTATCGTCCTCAGGGAAAAAAGGTTGCTTTTTATTTCTAATACCAATTTACTATTGATCACTATTTTATCAAGACTAGATTGGATGTGATCGAATTAATTTTAAAACTAGAAACTGCTCTAAACAAAGATAATAGTTAATGTTAAGAATTCAATAGATAGACATGTCTAAGATAGTGAATGCTGGTATGAAGTTTGCAAATCTTCGTTGTCATTATGAATTACTTTATCTTTGAGTTGTAGCATCAATGGTTGAAATCCTTTCCCAAGGTATTCGAACACTCACTAGATTTGTTTTGTCAAACCCTCTTCCGAGGCGTTAACTCAACAATCTATGTGTTTTATCCAACAATCCCTGTGCAACTCCCAAGATTGGTCAACAATCTCCTTATTAATCAACCGGTCTAAGTCCAAATCGTGATATCCACCCTTTAAGTTCCTCTCCCGAGATAAACCAAAGTATTAAGTTCAATACATCTATGGCAAGTAGACATAAGCCTTTAAGTCTACACAATAAGGAATAGAATCTATAACTCAGCAACTACAATTAGATATTACAAACCATGCATTGAACATCACATCCCAAACAATAAAACTGATTAGCTAGACATGAATTCAAAAGAAATCATCAAATTCAATTCAAAGAAGTAATACATACTCAAAACTCTTAAACAATCCTCAATTCTCAATAAAAATCTAATCTTTCATGCCCTAATAGCTGTCACAGTGATTTTTCTTCGATCTTCTGTCCTCCCAACTCTAATTACCCTTTTCTATTTATAGTCCCGCACTAAAAAACCTAAAAAATACGAAAATCTCGCTAGACAATCGAGTGACCGCGGTCCATGACTTCTATGTCAAAACCCAGGAATTTTCATGTTCTGTCCATCACGGTCTGTGCTAGTTCTATGCAAATCACATTCTAGTGACCTCGGTCTCCAGTTTATGGACCGTAGTCACCAGTGCTTTATCAACTGGTTTTATTCTTCTGTTGTTACTGCGGTCTTCAGTTCTTGGACCGCGATCTTCTGGTATTTTCTCTTGATTCCATCTCTTATTTGCCTTCTTCTGATGCATTCTTTCTTTGTACTTCAACCTCTATCATGCAATACACTCAATTCCTTTCCCATACATCATTTTTTCATAAAAGAATATCAAAACTATAGAAAACAAGGCTTAAAAGTTATTAAACAATATAAATCTCTAACTACATGCAAGTATTGCTAATTATGCAATTTTTTACTTCTGTTTTCTCTTATTTCTTATAAAATGCAATATTTTGCCTATTCTATTGTTAGTCTGCTATGCAACTAACAGTAAGCTATTTATCGAAATTCTAGTTACAAAAATGCTATATAAGGCAAGTACTACAATCCTAAAGGTGCAATTTTTACTGTAGACAATGTTTTATAACTGTATCCAAAAATGGGGTATTTTTCTACAATGAGTAAAACTCAACAAAAATTATACCAAAACACTCCTGGTGATGAATAGATTTTAGATATGTGGTTAGATTGTGTTAGTTTACCCTACAGATTTTAAAATAAATACTCAAAGTTTTTATAACCTCTTGATAGGCTTTTGATAATGTTAAACCCCAATAAAAGCTTGATTTGAAGCTATAAAAATGTAGAGAACGAAAATACGTACCTATCGATACCAAAATTATGAATTTTGGATATCAATTGAAATTTTGGTGAACGATTGAGCAATGGGATTTTTAAGAAAAAATATAAAAAATTATGAAAAATATAATTTAAAAGCCTATTTAAGTTATTTTCTACCATAAAAATATTTTATATGAGTTGAAAATTAGTTATATGATTATTGAGATTATGCGAGTCAATACGCATCAATACGTGAGGTTTGATGTGCGTGTATGATTAAAAATCAGAAATAAATACATTAAAAATTTATTATAGAAATAAATTTGAATTTGATTGGTGCTTTTGAAATTATTTGTAATAGGATAATTTTGGTGAATTGAGTATAGAGGCTGAAGTGGATATTGAAAATTGATTGACAATAATTTTGGTAAGTAATAATTATTTTTGAGTAATTTGGAGAATACTGCTTTATGTCTAAAACTTCTGAATTTTTCTTAAACATGAATGGATGCACCTGATATGATATGAAATGATGGATTATATATTATTGAATTTTACAGTAAAGGTTGGAAAAACTGGTTATTTACCAGAGAGTGAGTTACATGCCAACGGGATTTAGTGTTGGTATTCTGCGAGTATTTCTTTATCTTTGTTATTTATATGGCATTGTAGATAAAAAATGGTTTGAATGTAAGCATGTTATTGATATGAGCATACGTTGCATTTGATTTGGCTTTCATGAAATTTTATTTACATGGCAACGTGTTTTGGATTTGCAAGAGCAGATCTAAAATTTGATATCGGTTCGATGGGCTAAGCCACGGGGAATAATACTTCTTTATGTGATAATCCTATGAGACTGAGCTATGAGAAGTTTCAGCCTTTTCCTATATGATAATCCTCGAAATGAGTTGTAAATGGTGAAAATCGGAGTTGCAATCTACTTTTGTTGAGGCCAAACAAGAAGTGAGACTGACTCTAGATCTGGAAGGATAAGGAGATGCATGATTGTTTTGAATTAGCATGAGCACTATGTTAAATGCGTTTATGTATTGTGTAAATGAGTATGCTGAATTTGAATGTTTTATTTGATTTGAGAATTTGCATATTTATTTAAGTGCATCTAAATGCCTTAGATAAAGAATATTCACTGGGCATGTTGTACCTCACTTAATTTTTTACATTTTAGGAAATGATAAGAAAGGGAAGAAACCAGCACAAGAAGGATAGTTGACTCTTAAGTCCCTATTGGGTACGTAGGTTTAAGTATTTTGCGTGGGTTGTACTTTTGTATAATTATAATTATTACTATATATGTAATACCATTAGAGGAATCTGGATGTGGTTCCACTAGTTAAGAGTGGATCGTTATAAGTTATAAATTACGAGGTATGGTTGATGGAAACTTGTGGTTTAATATTATTTGTTGTAAACTGTGGATTGATAATATACTTATTAATTGACGAATTTATTGGGATAAGTCAAAATTTTAGAGGAGACTCTGTCAAAATTTTTGTACAAATATTGAGTAGGATTAACTGTGAGAGGCTGACATAGTATTGTATACGTAGATGTAGCGTATATGGTATCATGTGTCAGTCGTGACGTCACTTCTATGGAGTAGGTTGCGACAAAGATACTATCTAAACACTTGGTTCATCAAGTCCATGAATGTTGTCGGGGCATTAGTCAAACCGAAGGGCATCACAGTGAACTCGAAGTGTCAATATTTTGTTCTAAAGGCCATCTTGTGAATGTCAGACTCTCGAATCTTCAACTGATGATATCCTGACCTAAGATCAATTTTAGAGAAATGAATGGCTCATCGTAATTGATCAAATAGGTCATCAATCCTTGGTAAAGGATATTTATTCTTTACTGTAGCTTGATTCAACTTCAGGTAGTTGACGAACAGTCATAAGGAACCATCCTCCTTTTTCATGAATAGTACTGGGGCTCCGTAAGGTAATTCACTCAGCCTGATGAAGCCTTTCTCCTTAAGCTCGTCCAGTTGAGTTTTCAGCTTGATTAGTTCTACTGGTTCCATTCTATAAGGTGGTATGGCTATAGGGTTGGTTCTATTGTGAAGTTCAATCTTGAACTCTAATTTTCTAGCTGGTGGTAGTCCAGGTCAGTCATTTGGGAACACATCCTCATATTCACTAACTACAACTAGGTCATGAAAATTCCTCAAACTCATCCATCTGCTTCAAACAATTCAACAAGGCTAGGGTTGGACTCCTTGGTAATTTTCGCATATCCCCATTGATTTTAAAGATCTCCCCTGTAGGTAATGTTATGGTTACCGAACTCTTAGGACAATCTATCTGGGCCTAGTACTAGTCTAACCAATCCATCCCTAAGATTACATCATAGTCATAGAAAGGTAGGGTGTATAGGTCGACTGTTAAAGTTTATCCCTAAACCTAAGGTCACAACTACACATCTTCTTCGAAGTCACAATGGTCCCTATTGGTGTGGACACATTCAAAGTCATAGGCATTGTTTTTGTCATAAGTTATAACCTATCAGCTAGTTTTTTCATAGATAAAAGATTTTGAGACACCATAGTTAAACAACAGTCTCACAGCAACGTTAAACAATAGGAACGTACCTTCTATTGTAGGGGCCTGGTCTTCCTAGGTCTCAACTGCGAACATTTTGGTTTGGTTCTGACCACGGCCCTGGTTTTGCCCTTGATTGGCATTCTGATTCGATTTGGCTTGAGGATGCCCATTTTGACTTTCCCCCTGAGTATTCTATTGTTGCTGCTAGGAAGCTTGAGCTTGCATACGAAACACAATCCCAGCCTCTTAGCTTATTCCCTTGACTCGTCTTTGTTTTGCCCCTGTTTCTATGGAGCATTACTACTTTTGCTTTTCTTCTGGGTCCCTTGTTGGTCCTTTTTGTTTTGGTTTCGCTTATTCTTTCCTTTCCAGATTGAGCTCTTGTTCCAAAATTAGGGCTTGTTCAACAACTTCCTTGTAGGTTTGGAGGCCCAACATCATAAACTTTCGGATCTCAATCTTGAGACCCAGTGCAAATCTATTGACTTTCATTCTTTCTTCCCATATTAGTTCTTGAGAAAATTTGGCCATCTCAGTAAATTTCCTTTCGTATTCAGTTACTGTGAAATCCATCTGGTTGAGTTTCATGAGGTCTTCTTGCAGCTTTCTAAGAGTTGCCTCCAGGAAGAACTTGTCGTAGAATTTTGCTCTGAACTCGCCCTAGGTCATGGTCTCAACATCAGTGTTGGGATCTATTTGCATTATCCTCCACAATCCATGGGTTGGTCCTTTGAAATGGTGTGTGGCTAGTGCTGCTAGTCTTCAACCTGTCATCTTCAACACATTTAGTAACTCCTCCATCTCTTGGTACCAGTGATCAGCAGAGATGCAGTCAATAGTTTCATCGAATGAGGGAGGGTGAAGCTTTTGCAAATCCAGCAGCATCTTCTTCTATTTTGCATCTTCCAGATCCTCTGGATTCCTTTGACGTTCCAGGGGTACTGGTGCTGGGACTTGGACTGAAATAGGTTCAAGTGCTTGAGGCTAAGGAACACTTGAGGGATTATTTGTGGAAGTGTCCTTCTTAGTTGATCTAGTACCCTCTGTGACATTTTATTCATCATGGCTTCCATTCATGCCTCCATTCTTGCCTCCATCTGTGCTTCCATCCTAGCAGGCAGTTCCTACTCTTATTGTTCAGTCTCCTTAGAGGTGGTGGATCGAGTTAGATACCTCCTAACTCTAGCCATTTACTTATAAATTGAGCAGAGTCTCAGTATGTGTCAAATATTCGTACTATCATGGCTCTAGATTCATGTTTCTAGGTTCTCGATTTGTTCAGTGGCCTAAAGTTTTTCTTCTAGGCTCTTTTCATGCGTATTAGGTACAGGATTTGGTTTTAAAGCAAATAAACATTATAGCATGCATATCATACAATCATGCAGTCAAGCTAGCACGGCTTCCACCTAAGCTTTCAGGTTTAAGTGTCCCATACCACTCTACCCCTTCCATTTAGGCTTTCATTCTAAACAGAGTCGCACCCAAACAATTTCGCGAATTGCTCGATAACTAAGGTTCTAAAACCCTCTATACTCAATCGTCTCATACCAGCGAACATATAGAAACCCATTTTGCCAGAGTTATTGATTATTCACCACACATGGTCCATCATTCTCTGAGTCCAAGCTTCCTCCATAACCCTAAGTTCCTATGCATCCCACACTACATAGAAACCAAAACTATTATAGAAGCTTCCCGGTCTTATGTCCTAATCAAACATTTTTTTGTTTTCACACAAGTTTCAGTCTCTAGCCTATGTCCTAGAGTTTTATGCTTTTGATCCACTGTGCCACCCATAGCTACACCCATTTCTACCTAAGGTCTTTTCTCTGGACCTAGGGTTCGGTTCTAGTTGACTTACAACCTCTGTCTAGTCAAGATACCACCTTTGGCATCTTTTTTGATTTTTAATCAATTCCTTGCCTTAGTTTCCAACATTTTTAGTTTCATTAATAGAAAGTAAGAGTGTTCTTCAACTTAGACCACTCATGTGAACTGATGGGACAACCTCCAGATCGAGCGACGAAACCAAAGTCTACTTAGCAACCGTACTTTCTAGGGCAGGATAACCCACCTCCCTTTCAATGTTTAACTTTACTCGGGACAAGGCTTACCCACTATCAGCTCAACTTGTAGTCTTTATATCCAAAAAAAAAATAGTTCAAAGCAAATATTTCCTTTTTTAAAAACACTTTCTAAAACGTTTTTCAATTTGAAAAATAAAAGGTAGGGCATTCTATATTCAATTCAATCCAATGTGAAGCCCTGATTTGGGTTTCTAATTCTTGTCAAGCAAGTAATGTTTGACTTTCTCATTCTAGTCTAGTATTTCTAATAATCAAGCTCTGATACCCCATCTGGTATCAAAGGAAACTTTCTGTTCTTAGCCCAACAACTAATGCCTAGGCTCTAATACCACACTTGTAACACCCCAACCCCCGTATCTTTAATCATTGTACATAACCACCATTTTTTTAACATCCCAACCCCCATATCTTTTAAGCAGTGTATATTGCCACCGTTCTCTTGGTAGTGGACTTAACAAAATGGCGGGTCGGGCCAGTGCTACATTACAAATGACACACACTTGTTCTTTTCTTTTCAGTATCTCGTGCCTTTGTATAAAATTCAAGAATACAAAATTTTGAATAAAATCAAGGCAAATTAAAAGAGATAAAGAATTTCAAGCTATTTTATTTAGAATGGAAACTGAAAGTACTAAACTCTTTAAAAAAAGTAATAGTTACAGCGGAAGACTTCAAAATACTTTTCAGTAGAAAAACATAAATACTTTGGGCAACATGCCTTAAAAATTATAAAAATATAATACTGTAAACACTTTCTAAGAAACTATCTATTTTTAACTGCTCAATGGATTTTATGTTCCTAAAAAATAAGAAAGGAAGAGTGAGCACATAGCCCAGTGGATCCTTTTCGACACAATCATAATTCATACACTTGCAATCATTAGGCGTTTCAAACAATAATTTGTTTAAGTCTAATCTCAAACCAAAAGGGCCTTTAATCCCTTGATGGTCTTAACTAAGTAAATAGGGCCCACTTGGTATCAACCCGTTAGTGGCATATGTTGACATCAACCCATTACACATGGTTACCCACCAATAGTACATGACCTTTAAGTACTTAGGTCTGGAAACCATATTAGCTAACTCATATGAGAAGAACATCCATAGTGTCGCCTTGACCACTGTAATGGTACGTGGTCCATCGCCTTAGATTAATTCTCATCTCATGATCTCATAAAATAATCTTCAGAATATGAAATCAAACTAAAATTTAGAATATATACAGACAATTCATAAAACATTCATAAAACATGACCATACTTAAAAGCCTAAGCATGATACTAACATGGCATGGATGATATGATTTCTCAAACATGAATCAAAACTGAAATACTGAAATAAACATTTAAAATTCTGAAACTGAAATTGAAAACCCTTGCTTTCAATTTAAATAATGAGCATGCCATGAATTTAAATAAGAACCGAAGGGTGTTCTAGAAATCACTTCCACCTTGTAACGCTTTCTTCTGGAATTTTGGTAGCAATTCCCCCATATACTAATGCCAATGAAGTCGCCCAACTTAATTCTACAATTTGAGAGAAGAACTTCTCACACACACAAGAAGGGAAGATGGGATGAGATGCCAAGAAGAAGGCTTAAAGAAAACAAGAGGAAAATTCAACTCTTATTTTTTGAATGAATGAAATTGAAAATTTTTGAGTTTTTCTTTGAATAAAACACCCTAATTCTCATTAATTTTGTACTTTATACTTTTTGGAGCAAAATGAGTATTTTTTGGATTTTAGTAATAATTTTTAGATTTAGAAACCAATTTCTCACAAAATTTTTTGGATTTTTTGTATTTTTTGGTATTTTTTTCGTATTTTCATTTCGGATATGATCTGGGCCGTTGGATTGATCTCAGATTACTCAACAGAAATCAAAGTCTTCGATTTGGACCATTGGATTTTCCTCGTGCGCGTCAACAATCACGATCAATCCAAAACAACTTCGATTTGGTTCCTTGGATGATCCTCGAGCGGATCAACATTTCACGATTAATCCAAATGACTTCGATCGAACTATTGGATGATCCTCGAGTGTTGCACAGTTCGCGATTAACCAACACAGCTTTGATCTGGACCGTCAGATGATCCCCGAGCGCAACATGGTTCGCGATTAACCAACACGATTTTGATCTCAATCGTCGGATAATCCTCGATCATGGTGTGCAGATCTTAGTTCGCGATCAATGAATTTCGTTATACCTGCACAATCATCCTCGAGTTTCGTACGCGAATTTCTCGTCGTTGGATTTTGATGATCAGGTGCACCCGAGCGTTTGGTTGGGTTTTAATCCTGCTTATTGGATTTTTCCAGACCGATTGTGGACCATAGGATATATTTTAAGTTTAGTTTTTTGATTTTTTAGCCGAATTTCTTGCTTTCATTTCAGAATTTTGCCAAATCTCAATCCCAATTGACTTTCTAATCCTGTTTTCATCAAAAATTACACATAACCTTGTATTTTTGGCTATGATATCCCATGTTATGTGTTATATTCATGTATTTTCTTCCAAAAATCCACTAAATTGATTTTTATTCCTCATTTGGGTAAACTATGACTTACCAAAATTCTCATTCGTCAATTCTGTATAATTTTCTAAATGAAAATTCAAATTTCATATGAACTTTTTGAGATGTTACAATTATCTTGATAGTAGACTTAACCAACTGGTGGGTCGGGCTGGTGTTACTTTACAAGTGACACTCACTTGTTCTTTTCTTTTCAATATCTCGTGTCTTTGTATAAAAATTCAAGAATACAAAATTTTCACTTTAATAAAATCAAGGCAAATTAAAAGAGATAAAGAAATTCAAACTATTTTGTTCATAATAAAAAGAATAATTGAAAGTACTAAACTTCTCAAAGAAAAACTAATTATTACAATGAAAAACTTCAAAATACTTTTCAAGAGAAAAGATTTAAACTTTGGGCAACATGCCCTTAAAAATTCAAAAATATGTATATATATATAACGTAGAAACTTTCTAAGGACTATCCATGTTCAACTGCTTCATAGGTTTCAAGTTCTTAAAAAATAAGAAAGGAAGGAGTGAACACATATCCCAGTGGATCCTTTTCGAACAACCATCTTTCATATTCAAACTCATAACACAATCATAATTCAAACACTTGCAATCATTAGGCATTTCAAACAACAATTTGTTCAAGTCGAGTCTTAGACCAAAAGAGCCTTTAATCCCTTGATGCTCTTAACTAAGTAAATAGGGCCCACTCAACATCAATCCGTTAGTGGCATGTGTCGGCATCAACCCGTTACACGTGGTGACCCACAAGGTACTGTGGTACACGACCCTAAAGTACTTAGGTATGAAAACCATATGACCTAACTCATATGAAAAGAGCATCCATAGTGTCACCTTGACCACTATGATGGTACATGGTTATTATCACCATTGTCTTAACTTAATTCCAATATCATGATCTCATAAAATAAATTTCAGAATATGAGTTCAAACTAAAATTCAGAATATACACAATCAATTCATGAAACAATCAATTCATGAAACACTCATAAAACATGCATTATATTTTAATTTAAAAGCCTAAGCATAATACTAACATGGTATAGATGATATGATTGTTCAAACATGAATCAAAACTAAAAAACTAAAGTAAATTTTTGAAATTCTGAAACAGAAACTGAAAATCTTTGATTTTAGTGAAAAACACACAAACAATGAGTATGCCATAAATTTAAATAAGAACATAAGGGTGTTTTAGAAATCATTTAGACCTTGAGACGCTTTCTTCAGAGATTTTGACAGTAATTCCCCCACGTACTAGTGCCAATGAAGATCACCCAACTTAATTCTCCAACTCGAGAGAAAAACTTATCATACACAAGTAAGAGGAAGGAAAGATGGGAAGAGGTGCCAAGAAGAAGGCTTAGAGAAAATAAGAGGAAATTTCAACTCTTATTTTTGGAATGAGCAAAGTGTGAGCCGTGGGGGGTTTATATAGGTTTTCAAATGGGAAAAATATAAACTTTTGAGTTTTTCTTGGAGTAAAACACCTAAATTCTCTACAATTTCGTACTTTCTAATTTTAAGGGAAAATAAGTATTATTCAGATTTTTTCCAGAATTTAAAAATCAATTTTTTGTATTTATCTCAAATTTTTAGTATTTTTGACTATTTTTCTGACTATTGTCGCATTTTTTCATATTTTATATTTTTTCTTTTATTCGACACCTTGGATCATCCTTGAGACACGCATAGAGATCTGATCGGAGAGTTGAGATTGGCGCACACTACAGTGTACTGTGCGTCTTTGCGATCTTCATTTTGCAACTTTGATCGCGGCCGTTCGATCTTCCTCGATCATTTCTATCCATTAGATCTTCGTTATTTAGTGCGCTTGGGCATTGGTGCGGATCGTCTTGTGGCTGTTGAATCGTGAGATTAGATTTAGATCTACGGTTTCCAGCCGTTGATGTGTTTTAAGTTTATTTTTTTGATTTTTCAGCCAAATTTCTTGTTTTATTTTTGGATTTTTGCCTAATCTTCATCCCAATTGACTTTCTAATCTTGTTTTTATCAAAAATTGCACGTATCCTTGTATTTTTGGCTATGATATCCCATGTTATACATTATATTCATATATTTTCTCCTAAAAATCCGTTAAATTGATTTTATTCCTCATTCGGGTAAAGTAGGGTTTACCAAATTTTTCATCCGTCAATTCTGTATAATTTTATAAATAAAAATTCAAATTTTATATAATTTTTTTGAGATGTTACATTATGACTATAATCTTAAAGACATTTAGGAATCCTAGAGCCTGAACTCAACCTAGAATAGAGGTTGAGAGGTGTAACGACCCATATTTTTGGACATTCAATCAACGGGTTTGACAGGTATTTTTTTGTATCAATTAATGAATTATAAATGAGAAATACATGCTTATACAAAAATATGAAATTTTTCGGCAATAGTATTAATCAAAGTGTGTATTAAATGATAATATTAATTAATAAGTGTATTGCTTGAGAAATTAGAATAAATAAATAATGATAATAATTATTTATTG
>JAJIYU010011446.1:0-15266 GCA_030144865.1 Tinospora cordifolia
TCAGCTTACTCACCTCCTATTTGCATATGATTGCTTGATGTTCATGCAGAATCGGAAGGAGGACAGAGAGGTGGTAATGGAATCACTTCCTAACAGGATTGAACATAAACCGGAAGAAGAGTCACCTCTTGGGCATCAACATGGAAGAAGAAACAGTGAACAGCGTAGCTGTAGATCTAAAGGTTTCATCCGAAAAATGGCCGATGCAATATTTGGGGTTGTCATTAGGAAGAAATTCGAATAGAACTGGATTTTAGGACCCAATGGTTCAAATTATTAAAAGAAGAATATTCAGGTGGAAAAAGAGTTATCTTTCAAGAGGTGGTCGCCTCCTCTTGCTAAAAAAAATCTTGGAAGCTTTGTCAACTTACTTCATGTCACTTTTTAGAATGCCAAAAAAGGTGGTTGGTCTCATCGAGAAGTCCATGAGAGACTTCCTGTGGAAACATGAAGATGACAAGTAAGGTCAAAACCTTGTGAAATGGGAGCAGGTTTGCAGAGGTATGATTTGAGGGGGTTTGGGCATAGGTGGTTTGATAAAAAGGAACATTGCCCTAAGGGGCAAATGGTTGTGGCGTATGCAGGAGAAGCCTGGGGCAATATGGGCAAGGGTAGTCAAAAGCATTCACGGGGCGAAGGACCATGGCAAGGAAGCTAGTCTAAAGAAGGGTAGCAGTCATCGTTCTCCCTGGAAGGACATCTACAGTATTTATGATAGATTTAGACCTCACATAATTTGGAAGGTGGAAAAAGGGGATAAGGTGGATTTCTAGGAAAATATATGGTGCGGTACAAGGAGGCTAAAGGATCTATTCCTTCATGTATATAGGAATTCCAGCAAACCTGATGCTTCGATTTCAAAATTTCTGACATACAATATGGAGGAGAATAAAGTGCACTATGGATGGAACCTTCATCTAAGTAGAAGTATAGGAGATAGACACATGGCAGAATTAAGTGAATTACTAAATACCTTACACAGTTTTCATTTAGGAGCCACAAATGAAGAAGATCGACCAATGTGGAACTGAAAGGCTAATAATCAGTTTTTAGTTAGATCGTTTATGGAAAAGTTGAACGCAGATCAGGTCCATCAACAGACTATGCCAATTACCAACAGAATTGGAAGACGATGGCCCCTATAAAAGCAAGCTTCCTGGCATGGTTGATTATCTTACACATGCTAAACACCGCAGATAATCTCCAAAAATGTTTTCCTCATCACTCTTTGAATCCTTCAATCTGTATCTTGTGCAGGACAGCCCGGAAACAACTCAGCACGTCTTAGGGGAGTGTAGAGTGGTGCAACGTCTTTGGAGCTGGTGGACGCAAATAAATAGCAGCATTGTTCCTCTGCTACAGACAATCTGTTCCAAATCCAGCGGCAGTCTTAGCTTTAAAGATTCAGCAGTATTGGAAGTCTATTTTGTTTTCTGTTTGGTATTGCATTTGGGAAGAAAGAAATGCAAGAATCTTTTTGCACAAAGTTAAATCGGAGCGGCTTTTATAGGAGAGATCTAATATTTTGTTTGCAACTTGGATCTCCATAACAAAATTGGGAAGGGGATATAATTTTGAGGACTAGTCATGTAACGTTGGAAACATCATTCGATCTCTTTAATTTTGCTTTGTAACAGGTCTCCACTGCCCAGATATCTCATCTGGCAGTCGGTGTAATATCTATTTTATTAACATAATAGTTTCCATTGCAAAAAAAAAAAGAATAGCAAGAAATTTTCACCCTAAACTGTCAAGGAAAAAGTATTTGTTCACCATTATAATGAATGTCAGATGGATTTGATTATCAATCATACCTTTACAGCGGTTTCAGGATCGGCCGGGAAGTATTGAGCAATAAGAGGTTTGATTGCTTTTGAGATTTCCTCCTCAGAAGCATAGCACGTGACTTCGGCCGGCAAAACTCTCAAAATAAATCTAAGCATAGTAGCCACTGATTTAGTAATAGCCAATATGTGAATATAAATATGGTGGTTTGCATATATATATATGGATCTCAATGTAAAAAGTACAAAGGCGATATTATAAAGGAAACCTTGAGACATGTTTCCTTGTAGAAGCAACAGATGTCATCATGTGCTGTACAATCTTCGCAGGACCAGGGTCCCCATCTCTTCTATGCATTTGAACAAAGACAACACCATTACAACCTGAGTCAAGGCTTACAAAATGCCTCTGTTTCAACAAGAAAAGAAGCTATAATTAGTGCATTGAAGATCAAAAGGGATTTGCCAACCTTATGTGTTTGGGCAATAGGAGTAAAGAAATGGCATCACAGTTTCATAGTTATTTTTTAGCGATTCCCTATGCTTCAACTGAATTTATACAATTGTGGAATAATCAAATTGTTTCAGCTAATTTTCAACATATCACAAGTACCAATAAAAAAAATCATGGGCCATCTGTAAAATCCTAATCTTCTGAAGCATCATCAATAAAAAGCAAAGTCAACAACCTGACAAAGATTGGCACAAAAGGAGACTAGATTAAGACACAAATGAATTTCAATGAATGCAAAAGCGTGATAACATTAAGCACATTTGAAAAGGGGAAGTGATTAAAAAGAGACGATACAGATTGATAAAAAGGACAAAACAAAGCAGGTTTTCTATGGTGTTTGGTACAAAGCTTCGAAGGCAAATCAGTTTTAAATTCTCCAGAAAAAGTAGAATCATCTTTTATGCTCAGAATTTTTCTAATTTTCCTTTTATGATACAACTACATTAAAAAATAAAAAAAAACTGCACATAGAAGCCCTGGAAAACATTCAACGAAAAAGAAGAATATCAAGATAAGGAAGCAGAAGTATGTTGAGACTCAAGATTTGGTCAAGCATGGCAATGGAAGTAAAACCAATTAAAAGCAAGTATCCATCCAGGTTTCAGGTTCCTTGCCTATTCTAACAAAAGAAACCAAATAAAACTGCAATTAGTCTCGTATTCCATGTAGGTTGCATGATTGTATCATTTCACCTTGCTATGATCTCCCAACTCTTTGATCTCAGCTTCAATTAACTTATCAACGGATATATCCTTGGTCCCATCAGTGATAACACTTTCAGATTTTGATATATCCAGGCGTTGTTTCTTTGAGACTTTATCATCCTCATTATTTGTATCATTTTTCTTATTCTCATCCTCCTCTTCTTTCAATTCTGACTCATCATCATCAGCATCGCCCTCATCATCAGAAGATGAGAACACAACTTTTTTATTCAAAGGCTTACTGGGCACCACTTCATGCTTATTACCAGAATCCTCCCCATCAACCAACTCTTCATAGAACTACAAAACCAAATGAAAGCAGTTTACTGCAGTGTGTGAAATCTGTATTCGCTTAATTGATGAAAAGACAGGAACAAATTCATCCAATCAAAAGAATGATTAGTCATACTTAAAAGAGAAATGGCCAAAAACATATGCAGAAACAAAAGGCCCAATGAACAAAATCGGCTAAATTTTGTATCAGGAACTCATAAAAACATTTCAATTACCATGGGACAGAATCAAATTTGGAAATTGAAACATTTTGTTTGTTCACTGGTTGTAAGTATAGTTATCATGGCCTTGATGATTGGTTGCAGGGACAGCATTTCATATCAGATTCCTTCCCTGTGTGTCTCCCTTAAGGACATCTTCTCATCCAGTTAGTTTCTATTTTCCATTTCTTGCTCAAAAATATTATCCTTTTTTTTTTTTTTTGAAAAGAAGCATAATATAATACTATCAATATTTTGTATTAAAAAGAAAGATTACCATTAAACAGATGTACTAGCAATAGATTTACTCATCCATTCAACACATAAAAACGATATCTCTATTTTTATTATTTCACTGGAGGTCTATAAATGGGACAATGTTAATGTATGCATGAGTTTTGTTGGTTCTTCCACTTGAATTTCTCTTGCAGCTGCTCTTTCATAACCATTTATGTCCTGTAATGTTCATTTGGGTACAAGATGATATTTTGATTTCACAAGTCTTACTAAGATATCAAAATTTTGAGCATGGTTTTACATAAAATAATACCAAAGATTGGTAATTTTGGAGCAAACAATTTTTATTTTTTTCCTTTCTTTTGTAGACTAAAATACCCTGTCTTCAATAGCTATAGAATAACTATTGAAGTAAATAGCAATAAATAAGGAGTTGACTATTATTGGCCATAGCTAAACACGCATAATTCAACCTTTACCTCTGGTTTAGTGGTTTTCAACGAAGTATCAATCACAGCTTTTGAGTTTAATTGGGTAACAGAGTTCAAGTTCCTGAGGGTCTTGGCTTCAAGCACCACTATTAGCACATGCGTATTATTTGTTGATTTGTTTGGTATGTGTCCATTCTTCTATCTCCTTTCTATCCCTCCAAGTGCAAGATTGAACTACATGCAAATAGGAATATCAATGATAGCTTGAGATATATTGTTTGACTGTTTGGCTTCTACCTCTTACAACAAACAATTGAACTTTTGGGTTCAATTGTTATCTAACACCTACAGGACACACTGATTATTTGTGAACAAATCCAAATGATTTGCATTCTTGTATGAAAATCAACTAACAGACTAATGCATTGGCAAAGCACATCACAAATAGCATATTTTCTATCTTTTAATATTATTTATAAAAATTAATAATATAACAAAATTTTACAATTAAAATATTATAATGGTATCATCCAGATTTCTATATAGCAAATCTACCATGTTTTCCGACTTCCAAGTGATGTGCTTTTATTTTTAACTACAGTAAAAATAAATAATGATAAATTTGATAAACATGAAGTAAATAAAAATTAACCCAAAAGAGAATCATGAGCCTTTACCAAATTTGCATATTAATAACCTGGCAAAATAATTTAAATTGACTTTATATCTATGAAAAATAATTTGTGCACATATATACATGGCCAATCCCTGGTTCAAGTACAGGAGGGTAGCTGTATTAGGTGATTTACAGCTAGCATAAACCTTTTTCAAATGATCTATGATACGAATCTACTTAATCAAACTACACAAAGGGCTTGAACATCCCATTAAGGGCAATACTTGCACCTGCCTCTGAGTGTTCCAAAAAGGTGCAAGGACCAATGCGCACTAGATCAGTGACAGATGCAATTATAAACAAGCCAATGGTCCATTTGACTCTTTCATTTTTAAATTTTGACAGGGACTCAACTATATTACCATTTTTTTCTTTTTTCTTACTCTCACTCCTTTATTTCATCTTCTTTCGATTGGAGAGTTTGTTTAGCAATATTCTAAAATCTAAAGTGCCAAACTCATATCCCATACCGATATTCTATCATGAAGTTCTGAACACAAGTATGTCATGCTATAGTAAAGGGTATTAGTAACATAATCTATAACTATACATATATATATATAGATATATCAAAAAAAAAGGAAAATAGTTCTCTAGATGATTTTGTCATTCTATTTCAGCATCCACCTTATAATGCATGTTAGATGTTTCTTATCTCATGTAAGGACATCTGCTGTGTATAAAAAGTTGGGTGCTGAAAATAGGTGCTAAAAGTGTGTGGATTGGCAATGCCCAATTAAATTAGAGAAAGTAAAGTAAATATAATATGCTTATAAAAAACCCAAATAGATAGGCAAAAATTCTTGTAAAAAAGAAAATACAATGAGGCCACATTTGGAGTAAGAATATTCGTAGATAATTTTGTTACAGTAACAAGAAACACAAGGATAATGTCAATAAAACTTCTAACAGAAGATAACATAATCAACATCCTAGTGCATTTGTATGGAAGCATTTTGGAAGGGCAAAATAATCCTATGGAGAATACTAAAACAACAAATGTTGATACCAGATAAAAAGGATAGAAGGGGTAACAACTCAAAATAGAACTTACAAGCTTACCAACAGCATTAGATTTTTAAGGGAAATAGAATAATCACCATCCAATGAGGTCTAAGGAAGGATATAAGGCTAAAAATTCATTTCTTTTAGGAATCCACCACGAGATACAGCATTTTTTTAGAAAAAGAGACACAATGTTTTAATAGGGCATAAATCTGACAAAAAGAGTTCTATTCAATCTCAAATCCAAAGTCCTAATACAAAAGCGCCTAGGTTCTTGTGCATGTTTTATTATGTTAAAGATTTTGTGGCCTGTAGGCAGGTCAACATAGGGAATACTCTTCAACAACATTTCCCGCATGTATACTTGTCACCATCGTGTTGCTTTCCATGCAAAGCGGATTCTAAGTCAATTGCACATTTGCCTAGTGATTGCCCTTTTGCTAAAGAGGTATGATAGAGATGGAAAATTCATTTTTTTTTCAGTGGTCCAAGGGAATGACTTTGATGAGATACATCCACGGCTTTTTCTTTCTTAAAATTTGTACAGCAAAAGTGTCAAGCTCATTGGTAGCTGTTGTGCTTGGCAGTCATCCAGTCACTATACAGGAAAGGAATTCACTAGTGATTGAAGATGTATCCTCATCATCTAATGTGGCATGAGAGAAATTCAAGCTTTGCCATCAATTGGAATTAGCGATAGCACATTGTCTCTTAGTTATACAATCTCTGACTAATTTTGAGGTTGGATCAATTTTGTATATTTTTAGTTTCAATGAACAGCAGATGGTGTATACGAACACTAATTGACATGTATCAAAATATAGTTTCATGTTTCTTCTAAAAACACAACATCAAAAATTTTGATCCCAGTGGGCCCGCAAGGTAAGTCCTACAAAATATCAAGTAAGACAAAGGTCAAATTTATCTTTTTCCACAAAGGTCCTAAAAAGATACTTAGTCTCCAAAGTTAGTGCCAAATTCAAAATGGAATTTGTAAGGTTGTAACCACATGGAGAATGAGAACGCTTTCCCTAGTTATAGGGAGATTAGTAGTTTGTTTAGTATAAAATGACTCTTTGGGAGAGTTAGCCAATTAATTCAAAAAGGTGGGCGTTATGGAAGATTCTTGTCTATATCTTTAGAGAAAACCAAAAGCTAAGGCTTAGTATTGGGATCGCAATCACTGTAAAGACGTTATTGGGTTGTAGATTTTCATTCGAGGTTGTATAATCTTGCTGCAAATCTCATAGTGTTAGTTAAAATTCAAAAACAATGAAGGCGTTTAATAAAACTTTTGCAACTTTAATTTCTTGATTGATTTATAACACTTCCACAACTTTAGTCATTATTTTTTTGGATAAGATGAATTTGAATTTTATTTTATTTGAGATTTTGTGGGACAATGGGCCCACTTAAATCAAATTTTTCAATACCTCCCACTAACACATGATGTGTGCAAGGAGATAGGTTGAACACAACATGAGCACTCTTGATTTGATCCATAAGCTCCCACTTGCACGTTGCCATATTGATGATGATATCTAGATGACCGAATCGTAAATGGATCGTGCGACCATGAAAACACTTGTAAAAGGGAGCTCTATAGTAGTCTATTAGAAACTCGTGAATAGCCAACATAGAAACATCAACCACCTTATAGAAATTTTGTGTCTTATTATGCCTTAGATCCATTGTGACACACATTGATCAGAGTATTCCTATACCTCCACATAAATTCCTTCACATCTCATCTACCAGTATATTCTTATTGACATCGTCATCCCAATAATGCAACATTAGTATCATGCAATAAAGAGTATATTGGTCAAGTGTGACAGAAAAATGATGTTCCGTTTGCCCTCACACCACTAGGTCTAATATTAATCCAATAATGTACCATACTCCCATGGAAATCAAACCACTCATTAATATAACTGAATCACCAAAGTAGCAAACATTACAACCTCACTTTCTGGTGTGATAAAAAATTACAAAAGCCATTTTTTTAGTCACGTACAGAAATGGACTTGTTCAAGCAAGAATCGTTCTCTCACTTCTGAGTCATCAACTAACACATGTAATGTAAAGCTACAATGGAGGTTCTCAACTCATAAGAGTGTATATTTAACTTGAAACGGTATAAAGATTTCTAATCTAGTTGCAAATGTGCTCCTACCTTAAGTTCCTTAAAAGGTTAGACATCGAGTATTATGCATTAATTAATGGATATGAGATCCAATTCCAAACAATAAGATTACTGGATAATGGGTTAATCCATTAGCATTTCTCACTAACCTCATCTTGACTCCAATCAATGTGACATACCATCATAAACAATACGTTACTATTCAAATAAACATTAGTCATCCTGGAAGTAATTTGATCAAATGGAAAATAATTTGGCCAAATGGTCATATTGTCCCACAAATCTCACAACATTTCATATTGTGCTACTCACATCTTCCACTCCCAAAATTAAGTGAAAGCGGGTTTTACATAACTTTCCTAGCCCTCTTGTGATGTTAAATGATTAATTTCAAGTTAAATAAGAAGGTAATCATTAGGGCTAGTTGAGATACTTTTTGGATGAAGTTCTTGGGTTGTGGAAACGATGATTTGCTGCCTGTACATTGTGCTCCAAATCTTGATTCGAACATTGTAGATATCGAAATCATTGGGTTATATTTCCATACACTTTTGTCTTACCTTTTTTAAATCTGACATAGGTTTTAGAGCCAATATAATGATTTTGCGTTAGTAGTGCTTAAATCATTTGGTATTGCGGTTACTGCAATTGTTTACCTTCTTCTAATGCATGATTAAATTGGTGTGATTGTTCAGGCCCCAAAAATCACCATAATCTTAGTTCAACAACAACAAAAAAAGGTGAGATCAAAGCGTGTTAAAGCATCAATCAAAAATTAAGATATCCCCAGTGTTCGAGTAGAGATTCAAAGCATAATATGTTAGCTGCAAACTGTGATTTCCACAGCCCAAGAACTTTCCCCAGAAAAGCATCTCCACTCAGCCTAATGGATAACTACTTCTTATTTAACTTGAGAATTACCATTAAATAGAACAAGATGGCCACCTAAGTTACATAACCCACTCCCATTTAATTTGTATTATTGGTCTAATATGCGATATTGTGAGATTTATATAATCCACAATTTAACTATGTGGTCAAATTATTTTTTATGTGATTCAATTACTTCCAATAAGTTGAATTTCTGTTCTCTACTCAATCTACATCATGCACCAGATGCAATTACTCGTATAAGGAAGAGAATCCAACTTGTGAAGATGCTAGAGTGTTGTGCCAAAAATAATAGACCAAGTACAAACAAATATAGAAAAATAGTAGGAAGAATTCACTAAATGATCTACTACAAAAGTCTGCAATAAAAAATAGCTTCAATCTGCACAAACCCAAAATTTGAAAATGTCAAAGAAATAAATCTCTACCAATTGGCTTGGCCAAGGCATCAGCGCCCATCCTATGTGCTGATACATATTATGTTTAGACTTCATCACATGCTATTATGTCATGAAAAAAATTACACTTGGTGTAATATACTTGGTTTTGCCACAATACCACTATGTCATTAATTTACAGTAATCTGTAATTACATTCCCTAGAAGCCTTCAAAATCCAGGTTCTGAAATTTTCCAGAGAACTAAGATCAATTTCTCCTATGTCGATTGTCATAAAGAACAATCAATGTTCTTAATTCGAATGAAATTTCTTTTAACTATGGTCACTGAACCAGGATAAGAACCTGATACTCTTTTCACCCCTGATTATCATAGTTCATAATCTTAGACATTCATTAGTCACACGTTAACAAAAATAAAGCAATGTCAATGACGGGAAATCAAAAGCAGTTCTGACTTTCAATAACAGCTACAAATATTAACAGCAGAGAAATTCAAAGGAAACTATCATAAATTTCAGCAGACAAGTAGATAATCCAAAAAAATAGAATATATATATATATTAGAAATAGAAAACTCACTTACTTTATCAATAACGTTAATGGCTTCTCGGGCAGCTTGACGTTCTCTGCCGCCATCACAGGTCAAGAAGAAACCCTCAACTCCTGGACGTAATGGGTACGATCCTTTCTTAACAGGCTTCTGAAAAAACACAAAAAACAAAAAAAAAAAAACCACACACACGTGAACACAAAGAAAAGAAAAGAATAATAGTTCTGAGAAATCATAGGAACAACTGTGGAAAATACAAGATAAACCCATTTGATTATATTACAGATACAATAGTTGGATTACGTTGTGAGAAAGGAATCGCTGCTTCCTCTTCTTGTTCTTGTTCCCGTTTTCTGGGTCGGGTCTGTTCTCCGCAGCCATTACAACTGCCGCTATCTCAGAGTGTTCGCAGTGAGGTCTGAAGCTGCCCCTGTGAACTCAACCCCCAGCCCAATTACCAATTCCTCTGCAAGTTTTATATGGTAATTTGTGAAATTAAGTTAAAAATAAAATTTGTTAAATACATAAATCTTTTATTAAAAAACGTTAATTGATATCTGTTTATTTATTTATTTTGAGAACAAATCTCTATCTAAATGAGTGATTTGCTATTGAATTACGTAACATGGTTATTGATATGTGCCATAAATTATTTTTTTCTTAAAAAATAGTATAAAAAATAATAATTTTTATCATAAAGGAAATTTTATATCAACTTTTAATACCACTTCAAAAATTTTGATAAGAGAAATGAGAATTCAACATATAAGAAGTAAATTGAGAACAAAATTTTAAAATGTCTAAGTGAGAAAAATCTAAGAATTAATTAATTGTAATATTACTATTTTAAACACATTATTTGTATACCTTTTGTTTTTAATTATAAAGATAAGACAAAACTTTCATGGTATATACTAACAGGCTTATATTTGTTAGAAACTCATACATCAGAAGGTTAATTACATCAATTATGCAATGGCAAGCAAAAATATAGGTTATTCGATTGGTGAAGCTAAATATGATATGCAACAACTTCAACCCAAGTTCAAACTTGAGAAGTGTGTCAATGGCACAAGGCGAAAAGGGAATTGATATTGCTCAAGATTTGTTTTGGGCTAATTACATTTTTATACGTCTTCTACGTTGTTTTTCTCATGAATTGCTGATGATTTGCTCATACTAAACAAACTAGTTCAAATTTCTATACTAAAATTTTCTAAGACTGGATTGATAACATTTGACACATGCCAGTTTAATGTGTTTCTTAGGCTAACTAATTTGTTGGTGTGCATGAGACATGCGACAATAATGTATTGGCCAACTCAAAGGGCAAGTTTGTAAAGAAAGAGGACGTAAGCTCTGCGTTGTAAGACATGTTTGTCATTCTTAGCATGTCTGTAAATTCTTTTATATCAGCAACATGTCTTTAATTTTCCTTCTAGTAAGACCAAACTACATGTGATTGTGCATTGCAGAAACACATTTGAATTGTTTCAGGTCATGAGCTTTCACAGTTTGAACTAATTTGCAATAAGTTTTTTTTTCCTCATTTTCTCCCGATATAGATACCTATTGATGAAAACTTTATTTTATTTTTTCCAACAAAATTCTCAACTAGTGAATTTCATTTTTAAAGTTGGGATAACTAGACTTGAACAAAAATTTGAATTATTGTTCAATGGTCTAAGTGGTTTTTTTAACTTAAAATTATCTTAACTATTTGATGTTAACAAACAATATAATCATTGTGTTAAGGGTTGTATTAAATATATTACACCATCAAAAACCAATTTCAAGGCCAATGAAAGACTTGTCCAATTGACCATTAAGAGGCAAAAATTGACTTCGAGATCAAGGACGGTCAAACTAGAGTCAAAAGAACTTCTTTCGTACACAAGAAGTCAAAGCAAGGTGACAAATTAATAAAAGTCAAGTAAAAGTTATTTGAAGACAAATTGAAGTTAATTAGAGACTAAAGCAAAAGCAATTGAGTTGCATATAACAATATTTCATTTGTAATTATTTAGATTCTCTTATAAGCAAGTATTCAAAGTTGAGTGGCCATCTCATCACAATTATTAACAAAAATCTTAAGGCATTATCAATGGCATACAAGAAAACCATCAATGCATCGGCAGGTCACTAACTCTTAATTTTACAAGAACTAAACTATTGGTTCATTTTTACAAATAGATCTTCATAAATAAAAGGGCATGCAATCCTCTACTCAGTTGAATGCAAATTTACTTTGCGGTGATCAAAACTGCCTTACATATAATGATTTTTTTTTTTCCAAATAGTTGTATCTTTTGCTTTCCTTATTCACAAGTCATCTTATTCAACATTTGCTCAATATTTTAACAAAGTCAATCAACGACAATTTTTCCACCCATCATTTTTTTTGGTGTCGATAAAAGCTTACACCAATAGAAGAAAGGATCCTTCCACAAGTTCAATGTCTAATACAAGGGGAAAAAGGAAAGAGCAATAACAACATAAACTAGTTGTTGGTTTAGTAGTATGTGGATTTGTTTTTGTTCTTAATTGAATTAACTATTTTCATTTGGAGGAGGAAGAAGAAAGAATGAGGAAAACAACTATAGAAAGAGGCATCTTTCATGTGTTTGAGGAAAGCAACTACAGAAAGAGGTTCACCTACAATAAACTATGCCTTGCAGCAAAACCCTTCACATACAAAGGGAAATTAAGGTAAGGAGAATTTAAAGGAGTTTGAAAGGTTTGATAAGTATTCCAAATTTGGACATTGTTTAAAGAAAAGTTTCAAGAGGTTCTAGATAAGATTAAAACTTGGATATTGTCATCCCAATTTGTAATAATGATTTTACATGATTCTAATAACCTCACAATTATTATAAATATCTCCTTCAGAATGTTGGATATGTGCACGCATGTTGAATTTTACTAAAGGTCACAATATATATACATACATACATACATATATACATATATATATATATATATATAAGGTGCTTAATTTAAATTTGCAAACACAGAAAACGTTAAAGGATTTTTCTTAATAATGAACTTTCATGTATCTCAAATTATGCTTATTCCCAACAAGTGCTTAGATCATAATTTTAGTTAAATAGATTATAAAAGGTTTCTCTTTATGTAATAGTCAACGAATGTCATCACATGAATATCATGTTTGCAATATTGTGCAATTAGATGTAATCATATTTTCTTTGTAGACAAATCTTTAAATATGATAACCCTTTATGTTATATATATTCTATAGATGATTAAGTTGTTAGCTAATTCATCATTAATACCAGATATAAATTGAATTTGTATTTTTCAAAAATTGGTCGAAAATTACTCAATGAAATAAATACAAATATATTGTGAAACAATTTTTTTAAACAATTTTTTTAATTAATCTTCTCGCTCGTAGCCAAATCAAACCTCTACATAAATGTGACTAAGTAATTGTTAAATATTGTAATATAAGGGTGCTTTCTTGTTAATTTAAAACTAAAATTTGAATTTCGTAAGAGTATTTAAAGATTATTAATTGCAAGAATATTGAGTGTTTATTCTTTCTTTTGTTTTCCTCTTTTCTAATCTAATAATTATTATTATTATTATTATTGAGATTACACGTGGATTAGATTAAGTGCCCAAATAGCAATTATAGTACATATAAAATTGTGTGTTAGTGTGGATTATTGGTTAGATAAATGTGTAAATCCATATATATATATATAAACAAAATAAATAGTCGCATATCCATTAACATTAAAACAAACTTAATAGGCCCGATTGATGAAAATATCAACTTATAATAATAATAAAAAAATTACAAAAACTACCGATTTTTGAAAAACATTATCAAAAATGTTTTTGACTTTTTAGATATTTTAGTTCATATCAGTTTTTTTTTTTTTTTTGAAATATTTACACTTATACATAATAGAAAAACACAATGCCTAATCAGTTTCCTCTTTTAAAACCATTTTTCACTCTTGTATCAAAATATTACCCATTTCCTTTTTTATATTGTGGGTGCCCTAAATCTTGAAAGAAACGTAATAGGAGGCTTAACCAGATGCAAAGAAAGAGTTCCCTTTCTTTGTTATTCAGTGGCGAGCAATTTTATCCGTTTTAGTGTAGGTAGATTGCTTTTTTCCCTACTTTCTACTGTTTATTTGGTGTCCTTCATTTTTTTTTCACAAAATTGTGCCCTAATTGTTACATATTGCTATTTTGCTCTTTATTGGTGGTTATAGATCACTTATCTTTTTCGATTTCTCATATATAAGTGAAGAAGAAAACCATTGATACAATTGAAACTACTTGGAAGATGGTTCTTCGAACTTCTCATGTATATTATAAAAAAGATAAAGATGAACACTTGTAATAAAAAGGTTATCCAATTACCTTCAAAAATATCTCTTCAAAATTTTCATCCGTCACCTTCTTATTGTATCATGCCAAAATAGATGAAGGTCGTAGAAAAATGTGTGGGCAATATTACTTTTAAAAAGGAATTGAAGACATGTATTTATAGAAATCTGTCGTCTCTAAAGAAGGATTGTGAGAACTTGTCATTACAGACTGAGATGTATTAATTTTAGAATAATATATTTTTTATATGCAATTTTAATGATTTTTTATTGCAATATTGAATTGCTCACTATGTTCGTTATTTAGATTCTTATGTTTTCAAATATTTATAGAATACAATATGTTCCATCTTTATAGTAATATTTACATTCTTTTACACCAATTATATGCTAATTATATAGGTATTTTATACTAGTTCTATATCAGATTTTAAGTTAATAATATATTTATAAAATACTATATTTGTATCTGTTGCAATGTTTTCTCATTTTATGTTCTTCATTGTACGTATACTTTTCATTGTATACAAATATTATATAAATTTTTAATTTTCTGTCACTTGTTTAACCAACTTATGTTGTATACATGTTATTTGTTACAGTACTGATTTCTTAAAAAAATAAATTTTTATACACAGACTTTATTTTACATATTTACTTAACATTATGTTTAATTGTTAATAGATAAACAAATAAATGAATAAATAAAATATTGCACTATAAAATTTAAATAATTAATTAAATTAATAAACTATTAATTATCAATTACTTTTTAATTAATTATTTCTTATATAAAAGTTTGATTTTTTATGTTAACTTACAAACAATGCATTATAGAAAATTAAAAATATAATATAAAAATAGTCATAAAGAAAAGACAAAAAATATAAATTATAGTTTATAAACTTAAAAAATAATTATAAGTTTCTTTAATTATAATTCTAATCATAATTAAAAAAGAAAAGAAAACCAAAAAGTGGAAAGAAACACTAACATTATTTTGGCGCTAGTTGAAGATGCCCTAAATACTGAGCTTCCTTCTTAGAACATTTTAAACAAGCAAACGG
>JAJIYU010011447.1:0-15280 GCA_030144865.1 Tinospora cordifolia
GGACATCAAGCATGGGTGTACAATATCAGATTTGAGAGGACACCATATAATAGTCAAAGATGCTCATCTTGGTTCCAAGAAACTATCTAAATAGGGTTGTTCAAATGTGTGCACACACAAGTGTACATGGTTGGGCCGATTTTGGCTTAATTGGGTGTGAGTATACACAATCAAGTGAGGGTATATATGGAATCATGTCTCATGGTTTCTAGACCATATAAAATGTCTACTAATGTGCGTGTATTCAATCATTTGAGTAGGGTAGGGTGCACATAATCATGGTGTTCCACCCATGTAACTTGGACATGTTAGGGGTGGCCATGACTTCATGGGTTTACAAAAATCAAATAAATTAATATCTCCTTATTTACATGGAATTATGATTTATATCCTATATTTTTTAAATCACATGAACCTAATGCACATTTTAAGGTATGGTTTGGTCCTAATTGATTTTCCTTCAAAAACTTTCCTTATTTAAGACCCACTGAGGTCACTAGGCAAATAAAAATTCAAATCTTGGCCAATTGTTCTGATTTTTGGATATGTCATTTCTTTTGTTAGTTCATGTTATTCCATTTTGTGTTGGGTCATTTCGATCCCTCGAAGTACACTAAATGACAATTCTTTCTAATTTGGACCTCTTGAAGGGTGTTTGGCAAATGAAAACCCTAACCTCAACCAATTGTTCTAATTTTTAGATATGTTGTCCCCTTAGTTGGTTCATGTCACCTTAATTCATTTCAAGTTGTTTTGGGTCCCTAAGGGGCACTAAATGAGAGTTTTGAAACCTGCCAAATTTAGCCCTAAAATGAGCTCGGTTTCATTTGCACCCAAATTTCACCAAATAAAAGATAAATTTCATTTAATTGAGTACAGAGAATTTAGAGTATTACATATACATGAAAAAAACCTAGAAGAAAAACATTTAGGCCACTGAACGAATCACAAACCTAGAAATTGAATCTAGAGTCATGACAGTACAAATGTTTGATGAAATGAATACTAACGGGTTCAAGAAAGGTGGCAATGGCCACCCATTGTTTCAAGAGATCGGCTAGAAGTTGGTGGCATATAATGAGGATTGACTCTGACACATACGCTAAGAAGATGAACTAGGAAGAATTCAAGGAAATTCTCTATGACAAGTTCTTTTCGGAGGCTACCTAAGAAAATTACTGGAAGACTTTGTAAGACTCAATCAGAGAGATCTCACCTTGACTGAATACGAGAGAAAATTTACTAAGGTAGTCAAGTTCTCTCAAGAACTGATATGGGAGGAGAGGATGAAGGCTAATAGGTTTATTCAGGGTCTCAAAATCGAGATTTGAAAAGTGGTTATTACCTAGGCGTAAAGACTTACAAAGATGTTGTAGAATGGGCCCTAATACTTGAACAAGAACTCAACCTAGAGCAAAGGTTGAGAGGTAAGAACAAGAGGCCTAGTAATGAAACAGAGAACTCAGAGGCCTAGAAAAAGAATAAGAGTGGTGGGGAAGCACCACAAATTCAAAATCAAGGGCAAAATAAGATGAACTAAAAGAACATGCGAGGAAGTAGGAACTGTGCTATGTTTGTAGGTAGAGCGGTCATTTGGCAAGAAATTGCTCGACTGCACCCGCTCAGGCTCCTCAGTGACAAAACACTCAGGTAGGAGGTCAGAATGATCATTCTTAGGGCAGACAACAACAACAAAATGCCAATCAAGGTCGTGGTCAGAACTAGGCTAGAATATTCGCTATGGAAGCCCAAGAAGATCAATATCCTTAGTAGAAAACCCTACTAGTCCAATCTTAGGACCAAAAATTAACTTTTGGAATATAATTAGTGGAAGAAAGTTTTTAAGACTCGTTATGTGTTAGCATTTATTTTGGCTTTGAATAAGCTTTTTTACCTCTGATTTTTAACTAATGAAAATGAATTCCTTAGGAATTCTTGTTGCCCCGTGTTAAATATTTGAACTAAAAAGAAAGTGTTAGTCACTCAAAGTAACAATCTCAAAGCTTGCTGTGTGGTCAACTTCACTGAATCGAAGGTGGGAAATGTTCAACCTCAAACGAGTATACCAAATAATTAAAGACTATAGGATGGGTGTGGCCTTAAATGAAAGACAAACCTATCTTTATAGCAAGTCTTTCCATTGGACCTATTGTATCAGATTAGGGATGACAAAAGGTAAGACAAATGGCTCAAAAGCATGATGGAGGAAAGTGAATGGGATAAACCTACTAACCATAGGTTAGATACTAAGAATACTCTAAGACTTAGGAAGAAAACACCATATGGGTACTTGTGGATCGTCTCACTAATGCTTAGCTCCTACCAATCAGATCCACAGATCAAGTTAGTAAGTTTGAGAGAGTCACCTGGACACTAGAGGATATGTTGAGGTCTTATGCCTTAGATCTTAAAAGAAAACAATAGAAGGTATGAACCTGATGTTCAAGATGATGCTACTTTCGAGGGAGCAGTAGTCAGAATCCTCAACCGCAAAGCACAGAGTCTGAGAATGAAGGATATTCCATTGGTGAAAGTGTTGTGGAAGCATCACGAGGTGGAAGAACTACCTGAGAACTTGTAACACCCCAATTTTCAATCAGACCTCCGTTCATGTGCTGTCTCCCGTGTGGATCGTCACCCGTTGAAAATCAAGATGCTACTAGAATTTTCTTCTGTCAAAAATCTTTTTCTTCAAAATTAAGTCCATAACAATTTGTTCTCAGGTCAAAGTCTGGATAGATGTTTTATACAAAACCAAAAAATCAAGATAATTTCTCAATGTATTCATAAGTTTAGCAATACAAATCATGAACAATGCAGCAGAAATACTTTGAAACTTGTAATCAAAACAAAAATGTTAAAAATAAAATATTGTTTACAAATTTGGTTAACTAATTTTAAAATCAATTAAATACATGAAAATCATTTAGTAAAATTAAACAACTACCATCTCCAATGCCACCTATCCCGGACTACCTAGTCTTCAGATGTACCTTACCATACTCTACGTCCATATCATATGCATTATACAGACCTAAACCAAAACATTACAAACACTTTCAAACATTAGGTGTTTCAAACATTCATTTAGTTTTGATTGAAATCTAAGATCGGAAGAGGGTTGAGATGCCTCTCGGTATTCCTTGTAATCCAATTCAATTGTAATCGTAGAGGCCTCAAATACCATCTTAAATCAGTCATGTCTCAGCATCACAGTCTAAGAGAGAGTACTTATCTAGACTTGTACCATCTCCCAAAGACTTCAAGCTGTCGCAGGCAGCTCCGGTTGGGAATACCTACGATCCGCCTTGTAGCTCGACAATCTCAAGCAGTAACATATAGGAGATGGCACCTCGATCCGCTTCAGGCGCGACAATTACACCGGTATGTGGATTCTTAATAAGCCATCGTCTTATTTTAGATTTACAAACAAGCATCAATCATGCCAAACATTTTCACAATCTAATGGATAATTCCTCAAATTATGTATACAATGCAATAGTAGTCTGAATAAATAACAAATGTTATAAAATGCAATCTACATGATAGTCAATTGCGTAACTAATGCTACCTAATGCATTTCCTCTATTTATGCATGAAATGAACGAGTCATCACTCAGTCACATCATCGCACAAGCACTCCAAACAATTTGATCAATTTCATAATAAAATTTCTAATAAACTAGAACTATTCACATAAATGTTTTGAATCTTAAATCTGTATAATACATATGAGCAAGGAAGTTACGCCCACCTGATTCTACCGATCTTCAGGACTCCTTGCTCTCTTGTGAGACGTTTGGTCCTTTAAAATTATAGAATCTGGAATTTAACCCTTAATAAAATTATGCTTAAGTTAAACAAATTTCTAAATTTATTATGAAATTTAAATATAAATTTCAACTAATTCAGGTTTATTCTGAAATTCTAGAATTTCACGACATCAAATTTAATACAATTTCTAAGTCTTTCGAATTTCTTAATTTGAAATTAAAGACTTTTATGATTAATTTCCTAGATTATAAGGTTTATTCATTTTTAAATAATTTATTAATATCATCATTAATTTAATTACGAACAAAATAAGAGTTCTAAGTGTTCCAAGTTTAGTTTCAGGGCCTAAGATTTTTATTATTTTCTTATAAAAGATTTTTAAACTCTTAAGGTTTATTTTCTCATGTTTTTAACTAATTTAAATAGTTAAATATTTAAACTTCCAACATTAAATAAAACTATTGATGCGTCGAAAAACCATTTTTTCAATCCTAATTTAAAAAATTAATTAATTTAATTTTATTAAATCAACTTATCCTCATGTTCTATAATTAATAATTAATCTAATATTTAATTCAAATTATTAAAGAAATATTCTAAACTAATTTTCATTAATTGATTTACTTAATTTCTATTTGAGTAAAATATTTTTGTTATTTTCTATTTACATTTTTAATTAACTAAAATAAATTTTATACTATCTAGAATCAAAAATTACAATTTTACCTCACATCGTCTTCGTCGCCTTACATCATGTCGGTCACTGTGCGCCCACACAAATCACATCTTCTGTTCCTCTGCTCTCCATTTTAACTCAACCCAAATCAACAAAACAATTAAGCTCCTTCTTCCCTGTTTTACGGTTGATCTCAATCCAAAAATTGAAACACCCACAGCCATGCTCTGTCCCACGATTCACCATCTCAAGACCACATCAATTTTGGTTCCTCTGTTTCGATCATTGCAGCGCCCCTCAATTTTCAGATTCAAATCATAATTTCAGTTTGTTTACTCTTTGCGTTGTGTAAACAGACCCCAGCCAGAGTAAACCTTCAACCTAGAATTTGAAGCACACGACCGTGCTTTTCTTCCTCTATCCTCTGTTTTCTGGTTTAAAACCCAGAAACCAGATTTTTGAATTTCTGAATTCACATCTTCATTTCTCTTCATTTTCGTTTCTAGTAGTTCATGGAACAGGTTTTGCACACCCACAGCAGCACCAAATCGCATTCTTATTTCTCTGTTCGTCATCTTCTTCTTCGTTCAGCTCCAACTCGACTTCCATCTTCTTCTCCTTTTCGTTCCCCTGTTATTCACTCTAACATCGCACACCCCATGGCAACACTCCTCTCGTTCCACCACTCAACACACACCGCTCACCCCATTCCTCTTCCTCACGGACAGCAACAAGGCAACCGCCAGCTCTAATTCCTCCCTTGTTCTCGTTTCGTGGTAGCTGCAACCACACCCACAGACACATCTCATCGTCTTCATTGTCATGGACCAGCAGGACGCACCTCACTCATCAAACAAAATCTACAGCAGCTCGTCTTCTCTTCTTTGTCCAGCAACAGTTCACCAGGTTTTTAATTTTTGTTCTTCTTCTCCACTTTCTCTTCTCTGTTCCTCCTCTTCACGCAGCGGCAACTGCCAAACCAGCAGGTTCATTCTTTCCTTCTCCTCCTCTATTTGTGACTCCCAGCCAACAACATAGCTTCGTGACTCTGTAACAACAGTTCGGAGCAGCAGCAGCTTCTCTTCTTTACATTATATCTTCTTCCTTTGGTAGTAGCAGTAGCTTGCAGCAGCAGCGGCAAACAGTTTTGTCTGCTTTCGTTCCTCTGTGCATGGTTCACCTGCACAGGTTCTTCATCTTCAACCCGGAGCTGCAGCAGCTACAAAACCAACGACTTCCTTTTCCTCTATTTCTTTTTCTTTCGGCCGAACCAAAACCAGAGCATTCTGGTTCTCTCTTTGATGTTCCAGTTTCTTCCTTCCAGTTTCTTCTTCTTCTTTCTACAATTTTGGCTCTCCTTTTTTTTTTTTTTTTTTTTTTTTTTACAGTTAAACATTTTAATTTAATTAAAACTTTATTAGAAGTTTATACCTATATTATTTGTTTAATCCTTATCATAGCTTATAAGTTTATATTTATTATTCATTTAACCATATTATGAATTTATAAGATTATATATATATTAATCTCTTTGATATATATATATATATACTCATCTTTTTGATATATATATACTACTCACTTATATATGTAAACCTTATTATAAGTTTATATGTATTTTACCATTTTATTTTTGTAATCTACTCATTTCATTACCATAAAATTATATGTATTAATATTTTTTTCTAGTTAATCCAACTAAAATCGATTGTCAATTTCTTATTTTACTTCATTTTATACCTATTCGCAACGTGGCATGATCACGAAGTTATGGGGTGTTATAAAACTCGAAAGCGAAATGAAGACCAAATATCTACACCTTTTCACTAGAAATCTTAGTTATTTACAAATTTTGAGGATGAAATTTTTCTAAGGAGGATAGATTGTAGTAACCTGAAAACTCTATATTTAATTAAATGAAATTCAAGATCAATTCAGTGAAACTGGGTGCAAAATGAAATTAGGCTCATTTCGGGGCTAAATTTGGCAGGTTCTAAAACTCTCATTTAGTGACCCAAGGGACCCAAAACACTCTGAAACGAAGTAAGGTGACATTAACCAACTAATTGGACAATATATTCAAAAATTAGAACAATTGGTCAAGGTTATGGTTTTCATTTGCCAAACACCCTTCAGGTGGTCCAAATTAGAAAAAAAATTAGCATTTAGGGTACTTTGGGGGATCGAAATTACCTGAAATGAAATGGGATGACATGAACTAACAAAACGTATAACATATCTAAAAATTAGGACAATTGGCCAAGATTTGGATTTCATTTGCCTAGTGACCTCAGTGGGTCTTAAATAAGAAAAATTATTTGAGAAAAAATCACCTTGGGCCAAACCATACCTTAAAATTTGCATTAGGTTTATGTGATTTCAAATCATAATTCCTTGTAAATATGGAGATGTTAATTTTTATTTGATTTTTGAGAACCCATGAAATCATGGCCATCCCAAGCATGTGCAAGTCACATGGGTGGAACATCATGATCATGTGTACACTCACTCTACCTTAAGCTCCATTGGACGTTTCCTTTATTTGAGTTCATGTAGAATGATCTCATGTGCCATGAAAATGATCAGGCATGCCACCCCTATGAGACATCCTACTTAGTATTAAGAAACCATGAATGAATGATTCATATGTGACCATGATGTGATCATATACACCATGCTCTACACACCAAAAACATCCCAAATAATCCAAATTAGAAGTTTCTAATTCAAGAATAGAAGTTGCTGAAAAATGTTTCTAAACACCCAAGGAACAAGATTAGAAGTTTCTAATCTAAGAATAGAAGTTGCTCAAAAATGTTTTTAAACACCTTAGGAACAAGATTAGAAGTTTTTAATTCAAAATAGAAGATTGTCAAATCTTGTTGATTTGGTGTGCATAAGAAAAGAAATCAATTACTAAAACATATTGGAAAGTTGCCTTGCTCATAATATCACACCTAGATTAACTTCCAAACAAAAAATAATAAGTATTCTAAATCCTTTGTGTGTTCACACATAAATAGGAAATCAAATAAAGCTTATATCTTGTGTTCACATTAGGAATTGGAAACGAAATTAGCCTACATTCTAAATCGTGCACACTCTATCTATGCATTCCAAAACGTTCCCATGGAGGAATGGAAAGGTTTCCTAGTGTGAGCACGCCCATACCGTCCTCTAGTGTTCATGAAACTCTATATAAACTCCCTCATGCTCTCATTTTTCTCATCCCAAAGCAAATAGTTGACACTTCCCTCTTTGTTTGTTCTAAGCCCTCTTCTTGGCATCTCTTCTCACTTCTCTTATGTGCACAAGTGAGAAGCTTTAATTTCAATCTTCTAGTTAGTTGTTTTGACTACTTTTGTTGGTGGTTGAAGTTCTTGAAGTTTTGAAAGTGGTAGACAAGGAGAACCTCTACTAGATTGAACAAGAAACTCAGATTAAGGTGGAGTAGATTTCATAACCTCTACTTTGCTATTTTAAAATTTTAGCATGTTCATGCTTATTTAAATTTTGATTTTCAGCATGTTTTATTTCAGTTTTAGCATGTATGATCATATTTTAATTTCAGTTTAGTATGTTTTTATGTTTCAATTATTCATGATACTATGTCATGTGTAGATTCCATGCTTAGGTTTACTTTAACATTTCAAGCATGCCATATGATGTTTTCATGCTTTTTTGATTGTTTAAAATTTTGAAATTTATATTCTGAATTTCTTTTATGATTATGTGATCTTAAACATAAGAAAGTGAAGACAAGAACCACGTATTATCATAGTGATCTGTAAGGATGCTATGAGTGTTCTTATCACATGCTTGGAGTGTGTGGTTGGGGGGCGCGACTAAGAGATACTTGATATATGACATCCAATGGAAAGTAACAAAAGAATTGTCTTTCCATCCTAAAGAGGGGTATCTAAAATAAGAATATCAAGAGAATAGATCCCCTTTCAGTCATAACATCAACTTGAAACCAAAACATTGTGTGAGTCACTTAATGCATGAACGTGTGTGAAATTGGATGTGTTATTGATTTGACATAGTAACTTAGTTGTTTAATGAATGATTTACTGGGCTATGTGCTCATCCCATTCCTTTTATTTTTCAGGAAATTGAATGAACTATGAAGATTATGGATATTAGATTCTTTTAAAGTATTAAAAACCATTGTAAAGGCATGTTGCCCAAGTTTTGATTTTTAAACTTTCGCTGAATTTTTAATTTTAATTAAAAAGTTATGTACTCAAGTTTATGATTTAATTTAAGAATGTAAGTTTCTTTATTTTATTTGAATAAATAAAGAGTTTAAAGTATTTCTTTTTCTATTTGTATTACAATTGTTGAATTAAATATCAAGCACAATGAAAAGTGTATTCACGAGAGATTTCAATAGTGTTAGAACAAAGGAATTGAATGCAAGTTGTGTACTTGTAAATGTAACATAGGACCCAACCTGTCTTGTGGTTGAGTATAAAACCTGTTTCTTGGGGGTTGGGGTATTACACTAGCAGTATTAATTATATATTTTTATTTAATCAATTGCGACACCCTGAGATTTTGTTAGAATTTTTAGAAAATTAAATAAAATTATTTGGAAAAAATAATGCTTGGAAAATTCATGAAATTGTAATAGAAACAAGGTATAAATTGAATGTATAAAAGACTCGACGAACCATAATAAAAAACAAAACAATACTTAAAATTCTTCCCCTGACTATCGAGATAACGGTATGGACTACCAAGGTAATGGTATGGACTATCGCGATAGTGCCTCATGTACACAGAAAATAGGAAATAGAAAGTGCCCATATTATTGTGATAATGCAAGTGACTACCACGGTAATGCACCTAATTACCGAGGTAGTCCGATTAATTCCTACATGAAAATTTTCAGAAACTCGCCAAATTATTCGAGGGAGCTCTTTAAATGAATTAACAACTTCTAAAACTAATACATGCCATTATTTGAACATGGAGAACAAACTGAAAAGGGTTTAGAAGGTTTTCTAATTGGAAATATCCCAAACTTGCCAATTCATGCTTATTGGGACTCTATATAAACTCATGCTTGGGCACTCATTCTTTTCATCTTAGCAAGAACTAGACAATTCTCCTCTTGCTCTCCTTGCCTCCCGCTTGGCATCTTTTCATTATTTGGTTGTTTTGAACAACAATTAGAGTAGTAGGAAGGTGGAGGAACGTAGTTATGCACAAATTCTATGCTAGAAGTTATGAAGGTTCAATAGAGGTTTCAAGGAGCTTGGAAGCTCAAGACCAAAGGATTAAGCGACCAAGGTGGAGATGATTTATAAGTTTTACTTTATTATTTTGATTTAAATAGAGTGCATGTGTGATTGCATTTTAAATATGATTTTCATATGCACATACTCTATTAGACTTGATATGCCATTTATATGCATGATATGTATGATAACATGGACTATGTTGTATAACATACTCAAGAATGTTGTTGAATAATTACTACCATGCCTACGTATTGTATGCTTGATTTAATTTGATTAATTGTGTGATTTATCACTAAAGAAACATTAATAAAGATCCTAACCATGTACCAGCGCAATGGAGGATTTAGTTGTGGGTACTCCCAACCCAAGGTGGGTCTCATGAGATGAGACTGGTAGCTAGCTTATGGGGGTTTTAAGACTTCACTCCCTGAGATATAGTTATGAATAGATAACTAGCTTATGGGGGTTACTGCCAATAGTATAGAACCTAATGGGGGATATCAAGGAAGATTCATTTTTCGGTTTTAATGTCAACTGTAAACAAGCAATTTGTTTAAATCACCTAATATACGAAAGTGCTTTGACATGCATGGTTTGTTTGATCGAAAAAATGACTTAAATATTTGAAAAGATCCATTGGGCTCTTGAGCTTGCCCTCTTTTTCTAACATTTCAGGAAACTAAGGAAAGAAGCTGCGTGATGGTTTTATGTAACACCCCACCTCTCATGCCCTGGGCCCACGTCATCCTACGATTATTTCTTTCTATTTTTGGTATGTCCGGGAGGTGAGCCTTGTGTTACGTTATCTCTTTCCTTTTCTCTTCCCAAATTCTTGGGACTTCTTGAGTACTTTAACTAATGCACAAATTTATTCTATGAACAATAATGATATCATTAATTAATTTAAAATTCAATGGTACATAGCCTTTGTGTTTATTACAGTCGAAATAAACTTTAAAATTCTAACAAGGTAAATTAGGCCAACATGCCCTACAAATTTAATAAACTCTAAAAAAAAAAAATTCAAAGTGACTTCCCTAAGGTCTTGATATCTCAATTTCCTGAAATATTAGAAAGAATGGGTCAGCTTGAAGCCCAGTGGATCATTTTAAGTATTTAAATCATTATTTCAACAAATAAGACAAATATGTCAAATACTTTCAAATATTATGTGATTCATACAATTTATTATTTTCAATTGTAATTAAGACCGAAAGGGGTTAACCTCTGTGTTCCAGATCTAGGGAGAGAAATCATTCTTGAAACTCAAACCTTTCTCTGTGAAGTAGGATCACTTCTAAAAACCCATTTCACTCTAGAGTTAATCCTAGCACCCAGTTCTAAGTCAAAGGTCCGACATGGTTGGAACACACGAAGGATTAGAAATCCTTCTTTGCACCGATACGTGGCTAGAATGTCACACCTCGACCCCCGTGCCGGGCCCTTCGCAGCTCTACCGTCGAGCATCTCGAGGCATCACAACTCGGTGCGTGTGCCCGCCAGAGCGCCGGGATGTGCAACTTTGTTCGTTCTCCATTTCTATAATGTTCCAGTCAAATAACTTTCAATATGTTTCCAAATAACATTCAAAATTATATCACCAGACATTCATAGGAAATAATACAAAAAATCAAAGTACCTGCGGAAGCTTTCAAATCTCAAAACATTCATCTGAAATCATTGAATGCATCACTATTCATTCAAAATATTTCAGACTATGAAATATTTGTTCAACATATGCATAAACAAAATAATAGGCTCACTGGCCAAAGTTTCAAACAGTGTTTGGTAATATAGACAATTCTATTTACACAAAATGATAACTAACTAGGCAACATGCCCATGTTCAAAATAAATAAAAACTGAAATAGAGTTCAAATCAAACATATCTCTGAAAACTCTCCACCAGTCTCTGGGTCGGTCAATCCTCACTGAGCGCCAGGCCCATAAGTACCTGAAAAATGAAAATAGGGTGAGCTCGAAAGCCCAGTGGATCTCTCCTATACATCACTAGCATTATACATACCAGCATACAAAACATGCATACAGTTTCATTACATTAGGGCGTTTCAATCACTTAATTTGTTATTTCGGTCGTTCCGTCTGAACACTGTCAGGAATTAACCAAAAGGGTGAACCACCCTCGATATTCCCCTTGTGGTCCTAGACACAACCAGGCGCGACATCTTTATCAAATAGAAGTCTACCTCTGATACCACGATCCATGAAGATATGGAAATCATATAGAAACTACTATGATCTCCCAAATCCGAGGATCACACAGCCACTCGCAATTTGGCTCGGGTTGGGAATACCCACGATGATGCCCTGAATGCACCCTGATCATAATCTAAGTGATGCACCAGCAGACCATCCATCGCCTCGGTACATGGAGTTTCTAATAAACCATTAATCTTCTTTAGTTTTCCAAATAAGATTTTCAAACCATATAGCATAACATATACTAACCTATCCAAACTAGATCATATAAATCATTCAATAGACATTTAAGTAATCCATAACTCTAGAAAGCACATAACCGAACATTATGATGTCATGGCAACCATTCTAATCAGTTCACTCCTAGCATGATACTAAGTACAAGAATGGAAACAATCATCACATTTCATATCCTAAGTTAGCATAATACTAATGAGTGAGGAAGAGATAGTCAACCCCACCTGTACACGCCGTAATACTGCTGGATCGTCGCTCCTCGCACAACTGTCTAATACCGTCAATCTGCATCATTAGACAGTAGTGATACGTTACTTTAGGCTTTTAATACTCATTTAACCTAACCCTAGGGGTCCAGTATCATTCAATGCTTCAAAGTGTACACAAAACACTCTAAAAACACTATTCGTGTCCATCGATCACGGTCGGTCCTGTGTGGACCACGGTCTACACACAATTTCTCACCAAATAGTGGGATTTCGCATGTGTACGCCATACTTGTGATTCCCATTCTAGTTTAACACTTAAATCTAGTGTATTGGACACCCAACAATCATTTAAACACATAAACCAGCTAAGGATTGGTGCTTACATTGTTTCTTCACCAAAACCCCTTGATCAAGCCTTAAAAACAGAATCTTCTTTCAATTTGTTCAACCCCTTCAATTCAACAACCAAATAACCATCATAAATCATCCACACTAGTGTCCAAACACACACACAAGGAAAGGGAAAAGTGTTCACCACGTTTGGCTTTGGTTTCTAGCCACTATACCCTCAACACAAAGCTCTCAAACGAATCTCCATCCTTTTGATTTACTAACCTTTGATAATTACTTTAGATGAGATCAAATATTAAGGGAAACTCAAATGAAATCAAGGAACTCACCTTTAAATCGCCCTTAAGTCGTTTCCTCCAAACCCCTAGCTATTTTAGTGTGAAATGAGAAAGTTAGGGCTTGAAACATATATATTGATCGCACAAGGATCGCAGTCGGAGGTAGACGGGCTGCGGTCATCGGACAGATTTTCTTCGTGGACTGCGGTGAACACTTTTTGGACCAGCACTTTACAGACCACGGTCACCCATGTGACCTTTTTTTTTTCGAATTTCTCATTTGATGAATGCGGTCACTGATGACCTCGGTCACCAATGACCGCGGTCGCCAATGACCTAGGTCGCCAGTACGCAAAATTTTTTTCCAACATTTTCTCCAAGATTTTTCTCCAAATTCTAATACATGATACTATTTTATTTTGTTATCAAACATTAATATAAACATTTAAAACATGGTTTCACATATTTTTACATTTATTTCATAATTTTTAAAAATCCATTTTCGATTTGTACGCATTTGAAAATTTAGGGTATTACAATCTACCCCCCTTAAAAGAAATTTCATCCTCGAAATTTGAGTAGAAAGTACCTGTGTAATGTGTCCAATCACTCATGCCTGGGGAAAAGATTTGGGTACTTCCTCTGCATCTCACTCTCTAACTCCCAGGTCGCCTCCTCCAGGTTATGATGCCTCCACAGGACTTTGATTAGGGGTATGTCCTTTGTCCTGAGACTCTGCACCTTACGATCAAGAATTCTAATGGCTGGCTCTTCATAAGTGGCATTGTCCCGAAGTACTACATCCTCCCACTATATAACATGAGAAGGGTCTGGCTCATACTTCTGAAGCATCGATATATGGAACACATTATGTATTGAGGACAATCTATTCGGCACATCCAGCTCATAAGCGGATGCACCAACCCGTCTAATGATCTCAAACAGACCAATGTACTGTGGTGATAGCTTCCCCTTCACTCCAAACCATCAGATCCCTTTCTGTGGACTAACTGTCAAGAATACTCGATCACCTGGTTGGAACTCTAGGGGTTTCTTCTTCCTGTCAGCATAGCTCTTCTGTCTGCTCTATGCTGTAGCTAGTCTCTTTTGGATTTGCTTCACCTATTGGTTCATTTCTTCAATCAACTCGGGTCTAGTGAGTACCTGATTCTCAAAATCTGCCCAACAAGATGATGATCTGTAGGGTTTGTCGTAGAGCGCCTCATATGGAGCCATCCTGATGCTTGCCTGATAGCTATTATTATAGGAAAACTCAGCTAGATGTAAATGTTTGCTCCAATTACCTTTGAAATCCATGGCACATGCTCTCAACATATCCTCTAATATCTATATGACCCTCTCTGACTGCCCATCTATTTGCGGATTAAAGGCTGTGCTCATGGTGAATCTACTCCCCAATTCTTTTTGTAAGCTCTACCAGAATTGAGATGTAAATATGGAATCTCTGTCTGATACTATCGTCCTAGGGATGCCATGAAGCTGCACAATCTCCTTAACATAAAGCTCACTTAGTCTACTCACTGTATCAGTAGATCAAGGCAGAAAATGTTCCACCTTAGTTAATCGATCTACAATGACCCACATGGTGTCTTCCCCCTTGTAACTTCTCGGCAGGCCACTAACAAAACCCATTGCAATATTATCCCACTTCGATTCTGGGGTTGGAAGTGGCTGCAATAGTCCTGAAGGTTTTCTGTGTTCTGCCTTTACTTGCTGACAAATCAGACACTGGGAGACATACTTAGCTATGTCTCTTTTCATCCCTCGCCACCAGAAAGTTGTCTTCAGATTCTGATACATTTTGTTACCACCTGGATGCATCGTATACTTCGTCTAGTGTGCCTCATCCAGCATGGTTCCTTTTGTCTGTCCAGAACTTGGCACACAGATTCTATTCCCCAATCTGAGTGCACCCTCTGCATCAAGCCTGAAGTCTATATGCTTGTCCTGTTTGACTCCCTCAATCAAATCCATAATCCAATTATCAGTTCTTTGCTCATCTCTGACTTGGCGTAAGATATCAGGCTGGCAAGTAACTGCATACAGATATGTTTGTCTCTCATCAGTATCTATACCCAATTATATTGACTAATCAGCTGATACATCTGTCCTACTTCTTCATCCTTCTTGTTGGATTTTCTGCTAAGAGCATCAGCAACAACATTCACCTTGCCAGGATGATAGTGGAGCTGAAAGTCATAATCATTGAGGAACTCAATCCATCTCCTCTATCGCAGATTCATTTCCTTCTGGGTATATATATAC
>JAJIYU010011448.1:0-15342 GCA_030144865.1 Tinospora cordifolia
GGTACATCGCGTTGAGGTTCTCCGGATGTCCCAGGACGTCATCGTGGGTATCCCCAACTAGGCCAAACTGCGAGCGGCCGTATGAGACCCTCGAATTTGGAAAGTCATGAGAATTTTTTTCCCTTGGTTTCAGTATCTTCTTGGGTCGTGGTCTCAGAGGTAGACTTTTGTGTGATAAAGATGTCGTGCCTGATTGTGTTCAGGACCACAACTGGGATACCGAGAGTGGTTCACTCTTTCGATTAATTCTTGATATCAGATGGTAAATTCCTGATATTAGAGCACATCCGATAAACTGACTAAGTGTTTGAAACGCCCTAATGATTGAAACAGTTTGCATGTTTCGTATGCTCGTTTGTATAATGCTATTGATGCGTAGGGTAGATCCACTGGGCTTTCGAGCTCACCCCATTTTTATTTTATAGGTATTCATGAGCCCAACGCTTAGTAAGGATGCAGACCGGAGACTAGAGGATTTTGTATAGAGAGAGAGTGATATTTTTGTTAAACTGTATCTCTGTTTTTGTACAATTTTTACGATGTATATTTTGAACTTGGGCCAGAGGGCCATGTATCATATTTTTGGTATATGTACATATAGGACTGTTTTACCATCTTGAACACTGTTTCTATTTTGACTCATAAACTGATGATTTTTAGTTATGGTACGCTATACAGTGTTCAATGATTTAGAAAGATTTGATCTGAAAGAAATGCTTCGGCTACTATTATTTTGATTTCCAGTATAAATATGATTTTGAACATCCGATGAATCTGATTTGAAACTAACTACTTAGTGAAGCATGATTAAAATGATTATTTGAAATTAAAGAAATGATTTAAACCTCGTGAATAGAGGTAGAAAGATAGACTGATGACATCTGTCGCACGCCCGGGGCCTCGGCAGACCACGCGCCGAGCTTGGAGCTGCGCGACGCCCGACGACGAGGCCACAAATTGACAGACACGATGTCTGGTCTGGGGGTCGGGGTGTGACATTTTCCCACCCTAAGCTGGTGTCCATGCTACTGTGGCAGTAGTTGAGAAGGCACTGAGGATGGAGTGAGACCTCACTCCTTCAGTTGTGTTATGATGAGGAATTGGCCTTTAGGGCATTACTTCCAAGAATTCAGACACAAGGGAATACCGAGGATTTTCCTTATGGTCTTAACATTAACCTAAACAATTGAAGTGTTTGAAATGACTAATGATTTATAAGTGTTCGCATGTTTTATGTTCTTGACACTAATGATGTTTGAGATGTGTTGTATGTGATCCACTGGGCTCTTGAGCTCACCCCACTAATCTATTTTTTAGATAATCACTAAAGATGCTTACTGACAGGCAAGTGAATGAAGACTATCAAAGTAGTTTGATACAATCAGCTGTTGATATCATATAGGAGTAGAAGTTCATCATTTGTCAACATTTGTAGGATTACGAACCATATTTAATTTATGTTTGGCCATTTTATTTATTAACTTTGACCATGGAGCTAGGCATTGGTTTGTTGACTCATTTGAACTTAGACCATGGGGTTAGAGTATTTTTATTTAATTATGACTTTAATCATATTGCTATCATTCTTATGCTCTAGTTATGCATGATATTGTTGTTCATGTTTCTACACTCTGACAGTTTATTGGGATGGTATGAGAAAGATAGGAAAATAATGTAAGTAATATCCTTATTCTTGAATATGGTAAGCAGGAGTGACCGCATCATTTCACTTGACTCTATTTTGAGGTAAGAGACGAAAATGCCCAGTTAATGGTGTATGTGATAAGATTTAGGAGTTGGGATGTTAGAAAGGTGATATCAAAGGTCAACTAGTAGCTCGCTGGGAAGAGTTTAGTTAGTAACTTGCTAGTAAAAAGCTAAACTGAGGCCAAAAGGGTGGTACCAGTCTAGTGAGATGCCTACATAGAACTCAATTAGTTCATCAGTTAGTGGCTCAGTCAGTAAGTCACTGGACTAGAGTCTAGAGTATAGATTATGAGCTGCAAGCCCTACGGAGGAGTTGGGTAGTAGAGACATCACAGACTTAGGTCTAGGGAAATACCTTAGATAAAGCTTCAGTGTTACTAAGATGGCATAGTGGATCATAAATAAAAGCTTTTAGGCATAAGCTAGAGACTAATAAGGTGTGAAATGAAACACTTGATTGGTTAGGATATGAGATTGGGAGGATTCTGTATTCTTGGTTTCTATGTGGAATGGGATGCATAAAATTGAGTGATATGAAGGAATCCTAGTCTTAGAGAATAATGACCATGTTTGGTGTGTGATCAGTGGCTTTGGACAAACTTCTTTCCCTATCCTTAGCTAGTATAGGATGGTCAAGTGTACGGGGGCTTGAGAAGCCTTGGACATCTGGACCCTTGTGAAATTGTTTGGGTATAGTGAGATCTCTAAGTGAAAATCTATGCCGATGGGCAATAGTGTTATGGGACGCTCGAACTCATAGGCATGGGTGAAAGCTTGGAATCTTACTATACTAGCGTGCTATTTGTGATGATATATGAGATTGTTGCTTGCATGTTTCGTGTACATAATTTTTTTTTTAAATACATGTATGTTTTAAATTCTAAAGCCCAAAACTTGTACCCAGAAATGAACAACCTCACTGTGGACTTAGAAGCACAAAACAATAGGCCACTAAAAACAAATGAGAACTTAGAGACCTACATCAAAAGTCATGTTAGTACGGCATAAATAAATGTTAGTAACATCCAGTTCTTGATCCTTTGTTTCTGTCACGTCTGTCACAAATGGAGAGACGCGCCATAAAATGTTAGCACATATATCGTCTATCGAAAACCAGGACATTACTTTTTTCACATTCAATTCTCATTAAATATCTTTTAGACATACCAGGTCTCATAACAAATAATTCATCAATCTCTTAGACACACCAAGAGATATCAATAGGAGATAAATATAATAACTCTCATCAAAACAGATGGATAAAACTAAATAAAATTAGACATAAAATGTTCAAGTAATAGTTTGAAAATAGGCCCATGTGGCCTAATAGCAACTACTAAAAACATTAAGACAAACCAATAAAATAAAAAAAGGGTCATCTACTTAGTTCGACTTATGTTCATAAACAAAAATAAAGCAAATCAAATCACAACCTCCCCAATTAGGTCTGTGAATATCTAAATAGCACCCAGCCATATTGTAACTCGAAGTGTCTCAAAGATCACCTAAAATGGAAATATATTGGGGTGAGCTCGAGAGCCTAGTGGATCTTACACAATACATCAATAACATTAATCAAATTAAATATAAATTATGCAAACACTTATCATACATTAGGCATTTTCAACATTAAGTTATCAATAGGCATTAATTAGACCGAAGGGTCTAACCTTGGTGTTTTCTCATCATCATCATGTTGAAGAAGAGGAGAAAAATCCACTATATGCCAGATTCCAATGGGATAGGAGCACGTCCATCTCCCAACCCAAGAACTAGGGTCATACCCATCGCTCCATGTAATACCTTAAAAATCATGTACATAATGAAATAAGAAATTTAGTATCAATTGGAAGAAATTTGGGTGAGAAATGAAATTGAGTCCATTTTAGGGGCAAACATATCAGGTGCAAAATCCTTATTTAGTAACCATTAGGAGCTCAGAATGACCTAAAATTTCATGAGATGACATGAACTAATCAACTAGACAAAATATCCAAAATCACCACAATTAGCCAAGAATTTGGATGTCATTTGCCTAATACTGTTCAAAGGAGTCTAAATTAGGAAAGTAAATGAAATGAAGATCACCCTAGTAAAAAAACAGTTTGGAAATATGTATTAATCTATTATGAACACAAAAATATAAATTAAAGTCAATAATTCTTATTGTATAATGAGATATAAATTGTTATTACATTCATGTACACCTATGAATGCATGACCACCCACAAGTGATCATGTGCACCATAATCCATACACCCGAAAATTGGCCCATATGTGTGTGTATGAGTGTCCAGCCCATATGTGTGTGTATGAGTGTGCACACATGTGAAAGAACCTAATTAGAAGTTTGTAAAGTTTAATTTAGGCTCACAAGGGGAACCCTAGCCATCACACACAAAGAACAAACCAAAGAAACAAGAACAAGAAACTTTCCTAAACCTAAAAATACATTATCTCTGCAACCATGAAGATTACCGTCATATCCTTGAACACCAAACCCTAGTTGTCATATGCAAACCGTCCCCTTGGTTTTTGAATGTTTTGGTGCTGCCCTAGTTTTCCAAGATGCCCCATTGTGCTCTTGAAAATCTATATAAACCCCCTTGTGCTCACTTCTTCTTCATCCCAAAGCAAGGAGTTGACACTTTCCTCTTTGTGTGTTCTAGCCTTCTTCTTGGCAAGTCCTTTCCCACTCTTGTGTTCTTGAGTGATTTTCAGAGAGAAGTTTTGATTTTAGATTTCTTTTTTACAAACACCAATGAATGACATATGAATTGGGAAGAATTCAGAGATGCGTTTTACGAGAAATTCTTTCTAGAAGCTACTTGTTTTGCCTCTATTCCTCCCTGATCTGATATAGTAAATCCACTTGGCAAGACATACTATAGAGGTAGGCTTATTTGTCACTCGAGGTTACACCCAACCTAATTTCTTAGATTAATTGGTACACCTAGCCCTTTTTTTCCTCCTATTTGTTGAATTTTCTACTTAAGGCATCAACCACCACATTGGCCTTCCTCGAATGGTAGTGTAGTTGAAAATCATAGTCCTTTAATGTAACACCCCAACCCCCGTATCTTTAAGCATTGAACATGATTACCATTCTCTTGACAATGGACTAGACTAAATGGCGGGCCGGGCCGGTGTTACATTTACAAGTACACAACTTGCATCACTTTCTATTTCAAATTATTTCATGCCTTTATTGTATTTAACAGTACAGAACTTAAATTTAAGAATTTAATAAGGCAATAGTATAAGAAATAACTAAAATTTATAAATTCAATTTAATAAATAAAATTGAGTACATAATTTGATCTAGAAGAAAAGCTATTACAGCGGAAGATTTAAAACTTGGGCAACATGCCCTTACATAGAAATTAAAAACTTTTTAAATAAAAAGAACCTAACTAATATTCATAGTCTTCATGTAAATTAATTACCTAAAAAATAGAAGGAAGGGTGAGCATATAGCCCAGTGGATCTTTCTAAACATTTAAATCATTATTTCAATTCAAACAAACCAAGCATATCAGAAACTTTTGTACATTAGGCGATTCAAACAAATTTCTTGCTTATGGTTGACATTCGGACTGAAAGAGTTTAATTTCTATGTTCCACATCGTTGGGAGAGAGAATCACTCTTGGAAACTCAAACCCAATATCTATCAAGTGGGATCACTATTGGAAACCCAGTTCAAAATCATCAAAGGTAAGTCGATAAGCCGCATCAGGGGTGCAACACACACGATGACACTATGCAGTCCATCATCGCGTCGGTACGTGGATTGAATCATTATTTAATCTTTTCTTAGTGATAAAACACACAATATCGGATTAAACCTTCGATGCAACATGTACATAACATGAACCATCAAATATTTATTCATGGCACAATTCAAGCATACCATGCATCATTATTCTTGATTTCTAAACATGCATAACATGTATATTCATGGCACATGAAATAAACAAAGCATGCATATTTAAAACATATATTAAATCATTCAACTTCAAAACATCATCACACATGCAAGATTTATTCAAATTAAAATAAAGAAATTAAAGTTAGAAATTACTTCCACCTTAAAAATAAATCTCTTCTGCACACTTCTGAAATCCGGCAGAGTTTCGTTACTCCAAGTTTCTAAACACTCAAGAACTCTCAAGATCACTCAAGAATAGTTCAAGATTACTCAAGAATTGAGGGGATTGCCAAGAAGAAGGTTAGAGAGAGTCAAGAGGGACTAGTATGCTCTTGATTTGGGATGAAATGAATGAGAACACTAGGGTCCTTTATATAGATTTTAGGGGAGTGAAATTTAATAACTTTGGGTGGCAAGGCTAAAGGCAACTTTCTAATTTTGTCTTGCATATAAATTAGCAAGATCAAGTATTTAGAGTTTATTATTATTATTATTATTATTATTATTATTATTATTATTATTATTATTATTATTATTATTATTTTGGCTTGATCAAGATGAAGATCAATTTTTTTTTATTTTAATTTTCTTTTCGAGCGGTATGCCACCAAATTTTTATTTTATTTTATTTTTACTTTTTTCTTTTCTTTTCATTCGGTGTGCCACATTTTTTTTATTTTTATTTTATTATTTTTTAAAAGCAATCCATATATATATATATATATATATATATATATATGTGTGTGTGTGTGTGTGTATATGTATTTCGAGCAGTGTGCCCATATTTTGTTTAGTTTTTTTTTTTTTTTTGCTCACTATATTTTACTAATATAAAGCCTATCTATACACATCTTTAATTGCTAATTTTTGTAATCTATATATTGCTAAAAAAAATTTTAACGTATATCTATAATACAAACTTGTTAACATTTCTATATTTTTATTTTGAGATTCTTTTTTATTTTAAGTGTCTGCATCTTTTATTACTTATATTACCCAATTTTTCAATCCCCAATTTATATTTCTATTCTATTTTAGTTGTACAATTAAATTATAAATTCTATATATTTTGTTTTCATTTTTTTGTGATGTATTAAATCCAAATCAACTAGCTAATTAGATAATTTATTTAAATAACTGATTAATAATATTTCTCATTTTTACTTTTGTAACCCATAAATATATAACTTGCTAATCAGGTTTTATTAATTAATTTGACTAATAAAATTTTTATTTTTATTTTCTTTTAATATATATATTTTTTTTCAATTAAGCTACACAATAAATTACGCCTAAGTTTTCATATAATATATTTTAATATATGAATTATTCTTAATGATTATTTAATGTATTAAATAAACTTACTAATTTTCTTGCATTCAATAACATCGTTTAATTTATTAAATAAATTTACTGATTATTTAATGTACTAAATAATCTTACTAATCATTCTCTACTAAATTTAATAAACCTTATATAATAAACCTTTGAATAAAATTTCTTATTTTCATCTTATATTTTTACACTATTATTTTTATTTATTTTTTTCAATTAGGCTACAAATTAAAATTATACCCAGATTTTTTATTAAATAAGTTTTTTATAAATGAAAGTAATTCCTTAAATTTTTTTTACTTATTTTTATTTTTTTCATAGACCTACTTAAATGTCATTTTTTTATAATTAATTCTACTTATTTGACATTTTTATTTAAATATCAAATTAAGACTTTATTGGCCTATTTTATTTTATACCTATTGTTATTTTTTGTCAACTTTCTGTTTCTTGTGAGACTATGTGATTTAAATAATTTTCTTGAAATTAGTATATAATAAGTTTTTTAATAAGGTTTCTTATTTTTTATTTCTCTTATATATTTCTATACGTCAATATTTCAGATATTTCATATTATTTTTTTCTGATAATTGTTCTATATCGAAATATTACGATTTTTGCACAAAAGTTCTTATTTTATTATATCTCCATAACATATTATTTTTCATTTGCCAACCCATAATTTGCACCAAAAATTTTTTTAAAATTTTTGAAATTAATTAACTTACCTTTTTATTAATTTCATTAAACTTATTTATTTTAAATTATTTAACAAATTCTGTGGTATTACATTTAAGAACTCCATCCATCTCCATTGCTTGAGGTTCAACTCCTTCTGGGTGTAGATGTACTTCAAGCTCTTGTGATTTGAAAACGGATCGAATTTCTCACCATAGAGGTAGTGTTTCCAAATCTTTAGGGCAAATACAATTGTTGCTAATTCTAGGTAGTGATAAGGTAATTCTTCTCATGGACCTTCAATTGTCGTGAAGTATATGCAACTACTTGCTTCTCTTGTATGAAGACTGTTCCCATTGAAGCATCAATATAGATAGTATAGGTAACACTATGGGTAGGAGTGATTAAGATGGGAGTCGAAGTCAATCTCCTCTTCAGTTTTGGGAACGCTTGTTCACATTTCTCATCCCAAGTGAATTTAACCCCTTTCCTGGTTAACTTGGTCATAAGTTTTGCTAGTTTGGAGAAGTCTTGGATGAATCTCCTATAATATCCAGCCAAACCTAAGAAACTCCTGATCTTTATAACTGTCTTTGGTTGTTTTCGGTCCATGATAGTTTCCACCTTTTCTAGGTCTACAAAGATGTCTTTCGCTCATACTACGTGGCCAACGAACTTGATCATCTTCATGCATAATTCACACTTGCTGAACTTGGCATATAATTGGTGCCTTTTGAGGGTCTCCAGCACTATCCGCAAGTGTTCTAAGTGTTCAGCTTCCATCTTTGAGTAAATCAAGATGTCATCCATGAATAGCACCACAAACTATTCAAGGTATTGTCTAAACACTTGGTTCATTAAATCCATGAATGCAACTGGGGCATTGGTTAAACCAAAGGGCATCACGATGAACTCGAAATGTCCATATGTTGTTCTGAAGGTTGTCTTATATATCTAAGACTCCTTGATTCTCAACTAATGATAACCTGACCTAAGATCAATCTTTGAGAATGAGTGGCTCCTCTCAATTGATTAAATAGGTCATCTATCCTTGGTAGACGATATTAATTCTTCATTGTAGCTTGGTTCAGTTTTCAATAATCGACACAAAGTCTCATAGAACCATCTTTCTTCTTTACAAAAAGTATAGGAGCTCCCTAGGGTGATTCACTTAGCCTAATAAGTCCTTTCTCCCTAAGCTTGTCTAATTGAGACTTCAACTCAATGAATTCTACTGGAGCAATTCTATAAGGAGGTATGGCTATAGGATTGGTTCCAGGGTCAAGTTCAATCTTGAACTCTAATTCTCTAGCTGGTGGTAGTCTGGGTAAGTCGTTTGGGAACATATTTTCATACTCACTAACCACTGCTAAGTTTTGGATTTCCTTTAGTTCAATACGTTCTTCTTTAGATAGTTCCTCAAACTCATTCTTGTGCCTTAAGTAGTTCATCATGGCTAAGGTTGGACTCCTCAGTAGTTTCTACATATCTCCATTACTTCTATAGGTTTTCCCTTAAGGTAGGGTTATGGTTACCCACCTCTTAGGACAATTGATCTGAGCTTGGTATTGGTCTAACAAATCCATCCCTAATATTATATTATAGGCATAGAAAGGTAAAATATGTAGGTTAACTATTACGAGTTTATCCTTGAACCTTAGTTTACAACCACACATTCTTTTTGAAGTCACAGTGGTCCCTATTGGTGTGGACACATTCATAGTTATAGGCAGTGTTTTTGTCACACAAGTTGTAACCTATTAGCTAGTTCTTTAGACATAAAAGACTTAGAAGCACCCAGGTCAAATAGTCATCTTACAACAACATTAAACAAAAGAAATGTACCTTTCACTATAGGAAACTAGTCTTCTTGAGCCTCAACAACAAATATTCTGGCCTAGTTATGTCCATAACCCTAGTTTTGCTCTTGATTGGCATTCTGTTGTTGCCTCCCTTGAAGGCGACCATTCTGACCTCCTCCCTATGGTGGTTGTTGCTGAGGAGCCTGAGCAAGGGTAGTAAGGCAATTCCTTGCAAGATGATCTTTTTGCCTATAGACATAGCATAGTCCTTGCTTTCTGGCCTGTTCCTCAAACTCGTCTTTGGTTTGCCTTTATTTTTGTTACGCTTTCCCACCACTCTTGCTTTTCTTTTGGGACCCGTGATCCTTTTCACTCCCAGACCTCTTATTCTTCTCCTTATACCTTTGTTTTAGTGTAACACCCCAACCCCCTAGAGATAGTTTCAAGCTCAACCATAAGGCGGGTTGGGTCCAATGTTACATTTACAAGTACACAACTTGCATCTCAATTCCTTTATTCTAACACTTATTGAAATACTCATAAATTTACTTCCATTGAGTTTAATTTTCAACAAGATAATACAAGCGAATAAAGGAAAACTTCAAATTCTTTATTTATTCAAATAAAATAAAGAAAGTTACATTCTTAAACCAAAACTTGAGTAGATAACTTTCAAAACCTAATTAAATTCAGCGGAAGTCTTAAATTCAAAATTTGGGCAACATGCCCTTAAAATAGAACTTTTAAAACTTAGAAATAATCTAATATCCCTGCCTTCATGATTCAAATCAATTTCCTGAAAAAAATAACAGGAAGGGGTAAGCACATAGCTCAGTGGATCATTTATTAAACAACTAAGTTACTATTTCAAATCAACAGCACATCTAAATTCAAACACTTTTGACGTTAAAACTGAAAGGGGTTCTACTCCCTTGATGTTCTTAATTTAGATACCCCTCTTTAGGGTGGAAAGACATTTCTTTCTCACTTTCCATTGGATGCCACATACCAAGTATCCCTTAGTTGCGCCCCGCAACCATACATTCCAAGCATGTGTTAAGAACACCCATAACACCCATATGGGTCACTATGACAATACGTGGTTCTTATCTTCAATTTCTCATATTTAAGAATCACATAATCATAAAAGAAATTCAAAATGTGAATATTAAAATTTTAAACAACCAAGAAAGCATGAAAACATTACATCGCATGCTTGAAATATTAAATTAAATCATAAACATAGATTCTAAGCATGGCATGTTCTCATGATTGATTAAAACATAAAAACATGCTAACTAAAATTAAAATATGATTAAACATGCTAAAACTAAAATAACACATGCTGAGAATTAGTGTTTCAACAAGCATAAACATGCTAAAAATTTAAAATAGCAAAGTAGAGGTTTAAGAAATTCCCTCCACCTAAATTCGGGTTTTTGTTGAATCCGGCAGAGGTTCCCATTATCCACCACTTTTAGAACCTTTAATCACCAACAAAAGTGCTTCAAAAACTCTCTAAAATACTAAAATAAGAACTTCTCTCACAAGACAGAAAAGACAGTGAAAAGGGGTGCTAAGAAGAAGGCAAGAATAAGCAAAGAGGGAAGTGTCAACTCTTTGCTTTGGGATAAGATGAATGTGAGCAAGAGGGGGTATTTCTAGGTGTTCATGAGCACAAAGGGGGCATTTAGGGCAGCTAGGGCAGCTCACCACGTCTTGGCATGTTTCCAAACTCATAAGGGGATGGTTTGGGTGAGAAAGGCAAGTGTGCTCATGGTTGGCAAGTGGGACCACTAAGGTTTCCAATCTAAGTGTGAGCAAAATCTTTGAACCTTATTTGTTTCTTTTAGGTGTGCGAACACAATTAAAGGTTTAAAATACATTCTAATATCTCTTGGACGTCCTCTATTAGTCGGGAAACATTCTAATGTGTTGTGATTCATAAAATCAAATACAAAGCTTTAGAATGTTTCTTATTTCCCTTGGATTCTCTCCCTTTTTGGCTCCATATGTGAGCATGAGGTAAGTTTCTATTTTCTAATTTTGTTCTAGGTGAAGGAATCTTTCTATATGTCCTTAAATCAGCCACTCTTATTAAACTTCTATCTTGGGTTTGTTACATGTGTGTCCACACACACACTTATGAGACATTTTATATGTAACCTTAGTATACATGATCATTTATCTTGGCACATGGAATCATTTTTCATGGTTCCTATAGGTGTGGGCATACTTGATCATTAACATGGCACATGGGATCGTTCTTCATGGTTTCAAATAATGGACACGTCCCATGGAGCTTAGGGTAGGGTAAGGTGCACATGATCATAGTGTTCCACCCATGTGACTTGCACATGTTAGGGGTGGCCATAATATCATGGGTTCACAAAAATCAAATAAATATTAATATCTCCTTATTTACATGGAATTATGATTTATATCCTAAAGTTTTGGAATCACATGAACCTAATGCACATTTTAAGGTATGGTTTGGCCCAGAGTGATTTTCCCTTAAAAATTTTCCTTATTTAAGACCCACTAAGGTCACTAGGCAAATGAAAATCCAAATCTCGGCCAATTGTTCTGATTTTCGGATATGTCATTCATTTTGTTAGTTCATGTCATTTTATTTTGTTTCAAGTCATTTCAATCCCCCGAAGTACCCTAAATGACGATTTTTTCTAATTTGGACCCCCTGAAAGGTATTTGGCAAATGAAAACTTTAACCTCGACCAATTATTTTAATTTTTGGATATGTCATTCATTTTGTTAGTTCATGTTATTCCATTTCATTTTGGGTCATTTCAATCCCTTGAAGTACCCTAAATGAAAAATCTTTCTAATTTGGACCCCTAACGGGCGTTTAGCAAATCAAAACTTTAACCTTGACCAATTGTTCTAATTTTTTGCTATGTTGTCCCCATAGTTGGTTCATGTCACCTTACTTCATTTTAAGTTGTTTTGGGTCCCTATTGGGCACTAAATGAGAGTTTCGGAAACCTGCAAAATTTAGCTTTGAAATGAGGTCAGTTTCATTTTGCACCCAAATTTCACTGAATTGATCTTGAATTTCATTTAATTAAATATAGAGTTTTCAGGGTTTTACATTTAGGTTGAGCTCTTGTTCCAGTGTTAGAGCTTTTTCCAAGACACCTTTATATGTCTTCAAACCCAGAGTCTTTATTATCTTTTGGATCTCCATCTTGAGACCCTATGCAAAATAATTGGCCTTCATTCTCTCATCCTTGATCAGATCTAGGGAGAATTTGGCTAGTTTAGTGAACTTTCTTTCATACTCAGCTACAGTCATCTCCCTTTGGTTCAACCAAACGAAATCATCATATAACTTGCTCAAGGTTGCTTTTGAAAAGAACTTTTGAAAAAAAACCTCGTTGAATTTCTCCCAGCTCATAGCATCAACATCTGTGTTAGGGTTCATCCTCATCATATGCTACCAACTTCTGGTTAGTCCCTTGAAGTGATGTGTGGCCAGTGCCACCCTTTTTGACCTAGTCACCTTCAAAACATTCTGATGCTCCTCCATCTCTTCATACTAGTGGTCTGTCGTGATACAGTCAGTTTTACCTTCAAAATGTTGAGGGCAGAGCTTCTATATCTCCATCAGCGTCTTCTTCTAATTCTCATCATCCTAATCCTCCTAAGTCCTCTGACGTTTGCGGGCTAGGGCCACAGGTGCTGGTTGGTGAACCGGGATGGGTTCAAGTATTTAGGGCTGAGGAATTGCCTGAGGAATTATCTAGGATAGAGTTCTTATCAGTATAATCATAACCCTTCGAGCAACTTTATTCATCATATTCTCTATTGGACCTTCTATGCCAGTAGCTGTTTCCTGATCCCTTTGCTCTATCTTGTTAGAAGTAGTGGATCAAGTAGGCGTATCTTCTTATTCTAGCCATTGTTAGTATTCGTCAAACATCCGTACTACGATGACTCTAGATTCATGTCTCTAGGTTCTCGATTTGTTCAGTGGCCTACTAGTTTATACTTCTAGGTTATTTGTGTTCTTGTGTACGAGATTTGGTTTCATATGTCATACCTATAAACAAATCAAGCATGTTTTTCAAACAATCATACAATCAAGCAATTTCACTCTAGCATAGCAAAATTCTAGGCTTCCATCTAAGTTTCCAGGTTCAAGTGTCTCATACCATCCTACCCCTTCCACTTAGACTTTCACTCTGAAAATTGCCACGCCAAAACAATTTTGCAAATGTCTCAACAACTAAGGTTTCTCGAGCCCCACTATACCTAACTATCCCATACCAGCCAAGTCTTCCAAAGTCACCGATCATTCACCAAGCATGTTCCATCATTCTTCCAAGTCCAAACTTCCTCCATAACCCCGAATTCGTATTCGTCTCATACCACATAGAAATCGAAGATACAGAATCTTCCCTATCTCAAGTCCTAACCAAACAAGTATTCTATTCTTTCATATTTTCAATTTCTATCCTGACCAAACAAGTATCTTGCGAAATTTAAATCATGTTCTTCAAACCTAAATATGCGTACTACATTGAAATCAAGCATACATGAACATGGTATTAAACTAAACAAGTAAAATAGAAGTTTGAGAAATTACTTCCACCTTAACTTGAAGATTATTGAAATTTCATAGGTTTTCCCCTCTTCAACATATCTAGCACTCAAAGACAACTTAAGAACACTCAATTAAACACCAAAGCACTCAAGAAAATAAGAGAGGTGAGAAAGGGTTGCCAACAAGAGGGCTAGAAAAATTAAAAGGGACTAGTATGCTCTTGCTTTGGAGCAAAGAAGAAGTGAGCATGGGGGGCCTTTATGTAGAGTTTCAATAGCAAGGAGATGGTTTGGACAACACACACAGACAAGAGATTCTTTCCATACTCACAAAGGACAGTTTGCATTGATTTGGGCAAGTGGGGATTAGTGTTTCTTATTCACAAGATATGATTCTCATTTGGTTTCCTAATTATTTATGAGCACAAAAGGGTTTGGAATGCTTCTAATCTGATTTCGGACATCCATAATAGTAGGATTTGTGAGCAAGAATCTTTCCTAGTTAATTTCTTTGCTTGGGCACCACACATGCATCTATTGGAAACATTTCATTCTTGGCGTCATGGCATAGGTACACCCTATGGTCCATGGTTTTGATTTGTTTCCAAGGTTGAGGTGTGAGCATCAACAAGTAAATCAAGTCAATTTATGTGTAAGGAGGTTTCTAATCTTGGCTCACTTTAAGGTTGTGCACCATATGGGGCAATTTAGCCACTTTGCCTTGGATTCTCCTTTGATTTGGTGCCAAGGAAGGTTTCCTTTTTATTAAACTTCTAATTTGGGTGTGTGGGCATGTGTGACTACTAGGGTTTGTTCATGGGTATAATTCATGCTTTAGAAACTTCTAATTAGGTTTGTCACATGTGCACACACACACAAGGATGACTATGTTGTTTTGCACACACATGAGATGTTTTGAATGTATATGTAACAAAGGTGAATGTGAACATTTTTTCTTAGTGTATGGAATCATTCTTCATGGTTTCTAAGCAATGTGGGACATCTCATGAATGTGAGTACGGTATGGCTGTACATGATCATGGCATCATCATCCATGTGACTTGCACGTACTTAAGGGTGATTACACATTTTTTTGTCCACATGAATTTAAAAAAAATTCATATATTTCATTTGGCTAGGATTTTAGGTCCTTCCTAAGCACACACTTTTTGGTTCACATAAATTTAATAAAAATTTATAATTTTTAATCGACTAAGTTTTTGTAATACCCCAAAATTTTGTCAAATAATTAAAGATAAATAAGTTTGAGAAAAATAAATAAAATAAGTCAAATAGATTAATTTCAAAGATTTTAAGAAATTTTGGGT
>JAJIYU010011449.1:0-15313 GCA_030144865.1 Tinospora cordifolia
GTTGTTTCCGCATTTAATAAGATTACTCTGATAGTGTTATATATGGTGTTGTGAAGAGGCTTAACAGTGTTTTGGGCAAGCTCAATTTGGGAATGGGTTTGTCAGAACACTATGTCGGTCGGTTCGTCCTTCTCCCTAGGGAAGGGGTCCCGACAATTAGTGAGTATTCTAAATCCTTTTTGTGTTCATACATAAATAGGAAATCAAATAAAACTTATATTTTGTGCGTACACTGGGAATTGGAAACCAAATCAACTCGCATTCTAAACCGTATGCATACTCAATCTATGCATTCCAAAACATCCCCATAGAGGAATGGAAAGATTTTCTAGGGCCCAAACTGTCCTATAGTGCTCATGAAACTCTATATAAACCCCCTAATGCTCTCATTTTTCTTTGTTCCAAAGCAAGAACATACTAGTTTCTCTTGACTTTCTCTAGCCTTCTTCTTGGCAACCTCCTTAATTCTTGAGTGATCTTGAACTATTCTTGAGTATTTTGGTGTTTAATTGAGTGTTCTTGAGTTGTCTTTGCGTACTAGACGTGTTAAAGAGGGAAACTATGTCAAAATTTCAGTGATCTTTGAATTAAGGTGGAAATAACTTCTAAAACCTCCATTTTACTTATTTAGCTTAATACCATGTTCATGTATGCTTGATTTTAGTTTAGTATGCATATTTAGGTTTGAAAAACATGATTTAAATTTTAGATTTGTATGTATATCATGTTAGTTGATCATGAAATGATTTGTGCTTAGATTATGCATGTTTAGGTTTATTTTAAAGTATGATGCATATTATGTTTTTGTTTTCATGCTTTGAGTGTTAAACATGCTGAAATTATTTTATTTATTATTCATGAGTATGAGATTTAATGAAAGATGTTGAGATTAAGAACTACGTACTGTCACAATGATCACTGTGGGTGTTCTTTACATGTGATTAGTTCACATGATTGATATCCCAAAATACTTGGAATATGGGTTAAGCCCTAAGTCCAATAAGACATGGCACAAGGAATGTCTTTTCACTCAAAGGGAGTATTTTGATAAAGAACATCAAGGGCTTTGAAACCCTTTCAGTCAAATTTATAATTGTAAAAAAATTATTGTTTGAAACACCTAATGATTTACAAGTGCTTAAATTGTGAATGTGTTGTTAATCTAAATTAGTAATTTGGTTGTTTGTGAAAGATCCACATGGCTATGTGCTCACCCTTTCTCTTTTATTTTTTAGGGATTTGATTCACATAAAGACTTTGATATTAGACAGGTTCTAATTTTACAAAGTTTTTATATTTGAATGTAAGGGCATGTAGCCCAAATTTTGAATATCTATAATTTAAGACTTCCACTGAGTTTAATTTCTTTTATCAGTTTAGGAGTTATATACTCTCTTTTATTAAATCAATAAAGATTTGAAAAGTTTTCTTTTATCACTTGTGTAATTGCCTTATCAAACTTTGTGTATAAATTTTGGGTTAAGTATTTTTGAATCTCAATGAGGCGTGGGATAAAAGGAATAAGAAGTCAAGTTGTGTACTTGTAAAGTAACACCAGCCTGGCCTGCCTTATGGTTAAGTCCAATTGAAAGTCTCAGGGGTCTGGATATTACATTGATCATGTCGATTAGACAGGTCAGCGAGTGTTAGGTTTAGTTAGAATTGACTGTAATGACTAAATTGACCAAATTAATGAATATACCATAGTTGACCAAATGTTTGATTGATCAAGGACCATAAAGTCAGATTTGAGCCAAATTTCATGTAGATATTAAGGAAACCCTGTTGATCATGCAGGACCAAATGTTAGCGGGGTGCGACCGATCACGAGAGGAGCATTAGGAGCTAAGCATTCTTGTGAGTAGTGTCTTCTAATTTATCACTTGACTTGTTTTTCTATTCATAAATGAAATGTTATTACATATTGCAATACATTTATAACCTTTAAATGAGTTTTTAAATCAAAATGTGTGCTGAATCTCGAGGTTTTGGTACAGGTTAAGGTATTGAATGTGGTAAAACATTGAAGACAAGAAATTTTTGTAGCTGGGGGTACGTTTTATGTAGGTATATTAATTGGCTCCCCTATTAAGGATTTGAGGCTGCCATACATGAGGTATGAACTGTCAAATTCCCATGATATGATATGAGAATACGTCTAACTGTCAGGTACAACCGCTCGAGTGGATTTATTATTGCTTTGTAAACTAATAAGAGCTTTGGCATGTGATTTCAGCATTAAAATCATTTTCAAAATGGAAGGTGCCCGACTTCATTGTGGATTTAGTATTCATTAACTATTTCATTCATTTGCATTATTATTATTATTATTATTATTATTGTGCAAACATACGTGACATTGTTTTATAGAATTCATGTTATAAGTTATAGATTAGACTACATTACTCACTGAGCCGCTATGGACAAATTGGCTCTCTACTTTAACATTTCAGGTTCTTCTTCTGTGGTCAAAGGGAAGAAAGTGGTCATTGTGTGGTGCGCATTTCTTTTAATTTGGTAGGTTTCTTCACGTATGTTGCTAGTTTGAGAATTAGTATGGTATATAGGAGGTGAGGAAAACATTGTAGATATTTTGGTTATTGCATTTTTGATCTTGCTACATAGAAAAGACTGTACATAAATATTTGTCTTTAACTTAAAATTTTTCTTGTTCATACTGTAATTTATTGTTTAGTTACTTATGTATCTCTTGTGATTACTCTGATGATGTTGTGTATGGATAAGGAGGCTTAACATTGTTTTAGCAAGCTCAGCTTGCAAGTGAGTTTGTCAGGGCACTGTGACAATCGACTCAGCCTTCACCCTAGGGAAGGGGACCTGACATATTTGTCCCACCTTCATCCTTATTTTAATAACTCCATTTTATTTCATTTCATCCCATATTAATTTTCTTCACACATATATATTTTATTTTTATGATTCCACCCCCATCATCAAATAAGCTTCCCATTATTGATATTTGATATTAATATTATTATCATTATTATTTATTCATTTTATTAACTAACACATTTATATTTATCTCTACTTAATACAACTCATTAATTTATACAAATGTCGTAAAATCACTTATTTTCATTTATAATTTATTAATTTATACATAAAAATATATGTCAAATCTGTCGACTCAATGTCCAAAAATACAGGTCATTACAATGTTCATGTTCCCGGTTGAACCATCAAATGAGAATTGTCAATAGACTACCAGGGGCAGGTCACCCTACTCAATGATTGACATTAAAACTAATTTGTTGTCTAAAATGCCCAATATAGTGCAGTGTTTGTACGAGTATTGTGGCTTACATTTGAATTATTAAGTGATAGAACTATATGACCTACTAGGCTCGTAAAGTTCGTGCTTCTATTTTCTTTAGATGTAGGGACACAATGATTTGGTGCAGGACTCACTCATTCGATCTCCATTTTCTTAGATCTTTTAGAAAATGTATTAATGACTCTTATTGACGATGAAAATGTTTGTTGTAATACCCCAAAGTTTTTAGCCCTAATTAACCATAATTTACCTTGATCGATGAGAATTGAGCACATTTAAGAAATAGTTTACTTAACCTGTGTGACACATATACAAAGGATGTTCGTAAAATTATTCCATGGTTGACAGGATGAAACTAACTGACAAGGTTCATGCCAAAATGCTTAGGATGTCAATAGAAATTTAAAAAAAAAGGGCAAAGAAAGCAATGTAGTGCAACATTACTGTAGTAGCATGTTGCGTCAACACGGTATGAAAAAATGGGCAAAATAGCATGTTATAGTGCACTACACCATTGGTTGCAGTGCGCTAATCCACCCTATGATTGCCTTAAAACACACTTGTGCGTAAAGGAAACTTGGTATTAAGAGTTTTGCTAATCCAAGGACCTTTGGGATGTTACGTGGCATGCTTGTAAAAGAAACTCATTAGCCATGTATGGTTTGGCTTGGATTATACCCTCTTAATAAAGTTAGACAATTGAAAATTTGAGCCATGGTCCACTTTTCTAATTGGTCAAATGGGAAAGTTGTAGTAGTGGCAAAAGTGATTTCACCTCCCCATGGTGTTGCATGAACCAACAACAGAAGCCTTCTCTTAATTAGAAGACCCCTTTAACTCAAGTTTCAATTAACAATACCTAATCTAATGGCTTATCAATACTGAAGTTGAGAAAGAGAACAAGCGAATGGGAAATACCATCTTAAGTGTGTGGAATCTTGGTGAGAGCTTAAGGGATGTGAGATAGAATTACTAAGCCTTAGATGGACTTGGAGAATAAGAAAGAATCCCTTTGTGAGTATTTTTGAACACCATTTTGTTTTTAGTTTTACATATACTGAAAATGCACTAAATCATGAAGATGATGTTCATGCCAAAAACATGGATATCCACCCACTTTGGGGGACATCTTGTGTAAACTATGGACCGCACCATGCTTAGACTCACACACCATTATATTTTGGTCTTAGCCATGATTACATCACTGCAAACATTCATGACCACTTGACCACAAACTGAGCTTGCATAGTTTGGTCATTATACATCTACATTTGAGCATTTGAGACCTAGTACCAACCCACTTTGGGCTCAATTTTGAAATTGATAAAGGGGCCATTAGACCACATATACCTTAAAAAAAATTACCCAAAACCTTCTTTGAAATACCATAAGAATGGTGTGATACGATGACCCAAGAAATGAGAACCAAATGTCGAAATATAAGTAGTTGCAATGCAACCATTATTGCTATCAAACCCTCAACCAACAGAGGAAAATGTGGCCTTTGACCCTAAAGCCCTAGGAACCAAGGGACCAAATTATTATGATCTTATATCGAGAGATAAACAAAATGAGTCATAAAACTCACAAAACCAACGTTACTAACACCTTGAATTTAAAAAAGAAATATGCTTTGGTTTTGTGGTCTTTGGTGTCGTCCTAAAAAGAAACAAAAAACAACTGGCTGCATGCTAGTGCAACAATGTGTTTTTTGTCTCAAGAGTTCCATGAGTCACTAAATGAAAGCAACATGCTACACATAGGACAACAACATGTTGCTTTGTGTAAACTATCCATTGGATAGTTTTGTGGTGTATCCTACTTTGCACACACAATTAGGACAATGTTTGGGGATCCAACAATGAATTTTAGAGGATTGAAATATTCGTAAAATGTGTACAAAAGCATGAGTTTACAATGATGAATTAATGTGGAGATCACATACTAAAATTTGGCATTTATATGCACATAGGTGCATTTAAGATCACTGGTGCTAAGGTGTAGCTTAGAGGTGCTTATTGACTTTTAGAGTACTACGAAGTGGGTAACTGTTACATTTTCCTATTTCCTCACTAAACTTGTATATGTGTATATGGATTATGACAATAGAAATAGGTGGGAGGTTATTATACTTAGTTGCATATTTACATATTGCTATGCCATCCTTTGATTTGATATGTGACATGTGTGATATTTGCGTTTTTGTTATGAGTTGCCCAATGCAAGCCATGATAATGTTAAGGTTCATATTATTTTGATTCTAGGCGCATTGGTATTGATTGCACATAGATGAGTACGATGAATATTTGGACAAAGCATGCAGTATTACTATGAAACACAATATTGTAACTATACAACTATAATGGTAAATGACGGTACGTATGTGTCTAATGTTTAACCTATTATGTGACTCTTGTCATTGTTGACTAGACTTAGAAAATGTGCTTAAGATAATAATATAATATTTGGGACAACTAGTCATAGGGTGGCGTTGGTAGTACACCAATATTATTTTTATTTTTACTCAATTGGAAACTTCCCATAGTAGATCTAGATTTGAGGGTTGAAATATTTTAGAAAACCTCTCTTGTTTGATTTGGACCTTGGAGTTGATGTACCTTTGCATAAAATGATTAGCTTTCAAGTATCATGAGGATCTTTGGTCTTGTGCATGGTACAACAGTTGACCAAATTTTGTCTTGTAAGTTATAGGGGCTAGTGGATTGCGTTAAGACTTTCCTATCCTATGTAGAAACCAACTAAAAAATTAAAATTTTGTTTGAAATGTCTAATGTTTTAAAGTGTTCATATGATCAGTGTCTACATATGCTTGCTTAGGTAGGAGATTGATCCATTAGGCTCATAGACCTCATCCCTTCTTTCTTTCAAATGCAATTACACCCTGATCAGTGCATGGGAGTCAATTTTTCCATTTTCTTTTTTTTTTTTTATCTCTTTCGTTATATTTTGGGACTTATAACATTTTGGACATTTGTACAAATAGGTATATTGTATGCCCTAGTGAAAAGAGCCAATTTTAACATTGATATGGTCTACTTGTGATTGGACAATTTATCATTTTAGATGAATCTAAGTAATTACACATTTGATTATGTGGAATATGATTTTTCTTTGATATTTGATGTGTTCGGACTCCTCTTGTAATCCAGTTGACACAACAACTTGACAAGCTAAACGCCTTATCACTCACTTGAACTCGATTGTTGTTAAGCCTCATAACCAACATCCATAGTTGTTAAAGTGCAACAATAATTAATATTGTAGTACAAAATATATTGTTTTCTATGACAATAGAAGCATATTAAAAAAAAAATTATTTTACAAATATTACAAAAGACTTGAATCAACTAAACACTATACCAAGGAAAGTCTACCCAATCGCCATGCCTTTTTCCTTATCTAATGTTGAAGGACCTGGAATAGTGAAGGAATAGTGGACTCAAAATCTATGGGGTTTAGTGAATAGTATCTCAATCCATCACGTACAACAAATGTTGTAGAAACAACATGAATGCATGAATAATTAAACAACATGCAGATATAATCATTAATATAATTTAGTAAAGCATGTAAAGCCACATAGGTTAAAGGTGAATTCCAATGCTTGCACCTTGAAACTCTCACAAGCCAGGTGGTAACATCAAAATAATTCATCCCAAAACTATGTCTATCGCCCATTGTATGTAACAATGCTATGACAACAACACTACATACAAACATATCAAAACAACCTACAGATCCAGGCGTAGCATCGAAATTTAGAGTCTACTACTTATGAGTTTAGGTGATGGCTCAAAAACATAGAGCAATAAAACTGATAAAACATATAATTCATGCCGTATCCAAATCAATGTTTGCACATAAACTTTTACAATATATGATTATTAAAAAAAGCATAAGACAATAAATTAAAATTACAACTCACAGTCATTACAAATCCTCTCCCTTCAAACTTGGGTTTTTGAGCCCTCGGTCTCCTATTTTATACCAATTTTGTTAATTTGACAAGGTTTTTTTATATATATTTTGGCTCATATTTAAATTCTATAGTTCAATTTTTGGGTTAATCTTTGGTTAACCCTTTGATCAAATGGTCCTTGTTTAGTCAATGTGTGTCAACCCTAGTTTAGAGGCCCATCAAACTTAAGTTAGGTCCATTAGTTTCAAAGTACCCAAAATTAATTTGAAATGGGAGTATAGGTGTTAGTGTTCATAACATAGTCTTGTTTTGGGTCATATTATAAAATTTTCTGCGGACACATCCTAACTCCAATTAAGTTAAAATTTGGTGGAGTAACCATTCAAATCTTTAAGAGTTTCCAAATATTTTCTCATAATTTTTTAATTTTTTTGGTCTCTATTTTAATCAAGATAAGTGATGACTATTTATCCCCCTACATAGAATCTTCCTTTGTGAAACTAAATTGTCGAATTTGTTTGTGGTAAAGTATTTAGTCAATTGAAACTAAAACTTGTAGGATAATTCAACACACCTAAAACTAATCTCGAGAATCTTCTTAGAATTTTTAGACTAAGTCTAACACCATTTCTAGTCTCACGTCAAGATTTTCATGGGATTAGAGTTTCCTATTTTATTCCATATTTAATCATTTGAATATTTCTCATCATGGTCATCCCATTATTGTTTTTTTAATTAAGGATATTTTTCTTTTTGCTCATGATTGCGAAAATCTCAGATTATGTTATGTATTTGAATTTGAAATTCGAATTTTGAATTTAAATTTTAAATTCTAATCAATAATTTCTTGGTCTTGGAGTGTAACTTAATTCCATGATACCATTGTTAAAAATATGCCCCTTGTAAATAATGTACATTATTTATTAAATAATATAATTTACACTGTTTAAATTTTTATTCTTTATTCAAGGTTATTTTTAATATATTCTTTTTAATTTTTGTTTGATTATTAGGTTGATCCCTTGTAATTATTTTTATGCTAATATTATTTTTGGGGGTTTTTTTTTGGACAAAAAGCAACTTATTGAAGTTCAAATTTGAAACCTCTTGTTCTTAACATACTATATTTTTTTAACTAACTGAGCTATTAAGTCATACTTGTTATTGAAATGTTTTCTTTTATTTTTAAGGTATGAGTTCAAGTTTTGAAATTTATTTTAATCAGTATCTTTAAACCTTGACTGATAAATAAATATAATTAATCATTTATTTATTAATTAAAATTAATTTAGTTGTTTATTTATTAAAAACTTTTTCTTAATTTTTTTCTAGTATTATATATTGTGCTTGCCAATTGTTACAAAATGCTTCCAGGAACCTTAGGTAAAAAAAGGGTGTCCCAATCCATCTTGTTCCCAAAGTAGGGATGATGTGCAAAGGAGCATAGAGATCTGTCTTCTCCTGTGGAAAGAGATGACTGGGTAACTTCCAATATTATTGAGAGTGTCAATCCTACCATTGAATAACAATATCTCCTAGCCTCTGTTTTTGTTAATTTTGATTTCTTTCATTGTATTGGTCTTGATATAAGTATTTGTCTTCCTACTCTAGGCTAGCGATAACTTATCTAAGGGTCTAGGCCGCACCTTTAGTATTCATGCTACTATCAAGGGTGTGTCTATTCGCATTACTCTTAACCTTCTTGTTGAGAAATTCTCATTTGTGAGATTGCCACTGATCTCCACTTGCACATCATCCATGATGGATTTGATCAGACAGAGGCTCTTCAAATTCTTTGTCGTGCGCCTAATGATAACCTTATGCTTACTTGCACTTTTTTAAGCAAGTCCTTTTATCTTTTGCCCTACCTTCATCATAAAGTAGTTTGTAAATAATTACTTCCTTGAGCTGGTAGTAAAAAATAAGTTTCTTCTCTCAATGTCTTCGTTATGTGGGCTTTACTAAATGGGGTCCAAACTAGTCTTCTACATATCATTCTCTATCATATGGTTTCCACTTATTCTATGTTTAAACGGATCCACTACCTTATGCATCTCACACCTATTCTAAGAGATGCTAGTGTTGGCATGACTCTCGAAGGCCCTCTTTCAAGGCATATCAAGAGCTTAAATGAGTCTAACCTTTGCCAGATTGGGTATGTGTATGTATGCCATTTAAGATAGTGGATTGTAAGACCCCAATTCTCGATCCTTTCAATTTTGTCGTATCTGTGTCACGTGTGGAGAGGCATGCCTGTTCTGTAGTAAATGTTGTACACGTGTCAACCACCAAGGATTGTGATGTTATTATTCTCACCTTCAAATCATATTAAACACATTCTGAATAGACCAGAACTTGTACAAATGATTTATCAACCCTTTGAATACATGAAGAGGTAACACATGGAAATATACAAAAATAATCAAATAATTAAACCATTAACTTCAATGTTTAAAGTTTAACAAAACATGGAACAAAGTTTCCAACTGAAATCTCTAAACATAACCTATGTGGCCGAAGTTTAAACCATAAAGACAATTAATAATTTAAATCAGTCTAGAGGGCTATATCCCCAGTCTAAACCAACTACTCAAAACAAATATAACTCTGATAAAAACCTCGACAGTGAGGTTTGCAGCTGCTACAATACTCAATAGTACTATCAACACGAACTACCTCAAAGATCACTTGAAAAGAAAAGGTGGGGTGAGCTCAAGAGCCCAGTGGATCATATACAGTACATCTATAGCATTATTTAAATCAAACACAAAACATGCAACCACTTAACATACATTAGGCGTTTCAAGCATTAATTTGTTTATCAGTTGTACATTCAGACCAAAGGGCTTAACCTTGGTGTTCTCTCATCATCATCATCATCATCATCATGTAAATAGGAGAGAGGGAAAGTGCAATAGTTTCCAAATTCCAATGGACTTTAGGGACACACACCTATCACCAATCAATTTGGGACCTACCCATAGTTTTATCATCAAGAACAGGGAATAAACTTAGTGTCCAATTGTAAGAACACCCATAGTGATCTCCCATGGACCACTACGATGGTACGTAGTTCAAATCTTAATTTAATGTTTTTGAAATTACACAAGCACACGTTTCATTATATCATGCATGTATATCATTCTAACATAGAACATACACCACATATATATATAGATCAGATATGTTAATTATATCATGATATCTATTATGAAGTCATGCATATCTCATGTTATAAAAACATGTAATCATCAAGCATGGATGAATAGATCATGGCATCCAATCAATATTTAAACACACCCTAGCATGCTTTTAGGCATTCAAAGCAATGTAAACACACAACATGTTCAACATTAAAATGTAAATAATACTAGGGAGCAAGCTAATCACTTCCACTTGTTATTTCGCTCCTCTTGTTCATACTCTTGCCTTGATGGTTTGGAATCTTCAACATAAGATTCACAATTCATTCTCTCAGTATTTGTTATACTCCTAATAGTATAAAGTCAAGGTATACTAGCCTTCTAGAAATTTTAGCACATGGTCTTTGTAATAGGTCAAAATTTGTTGGCATATAGGGTCCTGATGCATTATTGCGGCAATGTGACGAATAGGCTATACACACTACTGTAGTTGTGTACCGTGGTAATCACTTGTATGAAGAACACGAAAAATGGACACTAGAACATGTTACCGCAGTAATCTGAGCGTTACCGTGGTAATCCCATTGTTCACTATTGAATTACCATGGTAGCATGGAGCGTTACTGCAATAGTGCGATCGTGAGCAATACACTACTGCATCTACTATCGCGGTAGTCACACTATTATCTAAGAATTTGCACTTTCGTGCATCTGTTATTGCTTTTCGATGCATGGCACTTTAATACCCTAAGACTCTATCATTAGAATACAAATCATAATGATCGAAAGAGCGTTATACCTTACTATATTCACCTTCTCTCTATTTTTCCACAGAAGAGTGTTTAAAACAGTACTAGTGTTTTGTTACATCAAACAAATGAACATGTCCTTAGAAGAACACCAAACAGCAATGGAGAATACATATTTTGTGTGAAAACTATATTATCACCTTGCCTGCACTCGTTTGAGATGTTGTAGTAATCAGTCTCCTTTGAAACACACAGTTTTTCTTTACTCCTTGATTGAGAAACAGTTTGGAATTGGGTAGAATGACTAGAACTAGTGTGGGGTGTGTGTGGAATGAAAAGAAATTGGCTACTAGCAATTGTTATGGTTCTTTGGAGAGTTCTACACGATCACAAAATGAAACAGTAGAATTAGGATCTTTCGGTGCAACTTTGTTATATATATACTCGAGTACCACACGCTTTAGGGTTTCTGCACACTAACTTGATATACATACTCGAGTTTTTATCATAGTATCGCAGTATCGCAATCCAATACCATGGTACCATGATTGTGCCTCAATATTAGGGTTTTCTAAACTGTTGTAATGATTTTCAATACCACAATAGTGCATCTTATTTCATGAATTATTTGTCTTTTCATTGCGTATTTGTGTTATTTGACTTTATATTACTTTTATATTTGTTCTAGGTTCATCTAACTTGTATTTCATGATTATAATTAAAATTTTAATTTTTCTAAATTATTATTAAAATTTTATTTTATATTTATAAATCCCAAAATTCTATAAATGATTCATTAACTATTGGGGTATTACATGGATGCTTCATTTAGAGGTTTCGATGGGCAAAGTTGGCGACAATTTCACTCCTCCTCGAGTTGATGATTCAAAGTATCCAAGCATCTTATGTTTAATTTAGAGGAGTTTGAGCTTGATGAGGATGATATTACCGCTCCTTAATTCAGGAGGAGGCTCATCTTCAATTCCTCAGGCTTTTTGTTGTACGAGTTGTGTGATAGCTTCTCAAGATATTCATGCGATGCACGCTCAACAGACTTTGTTGGCTCATGTGCAGACTGAGTTTTAGTGAGAAATGCAAGCTTAGGTGATCTCCTTAATTGGCACACAAGCTGATTTTTAGTGGGATATGTGAGCTCAGATGCATTCCCCTATAGAGTACTTTTCTGCATTGGATGCCCATCATTGCCATTGCCCATTTTACCATCTTCTACGCTCGAACTCCTTTGATTCACTGTTGCAGTATTTCTATTATGCTTTTTGATGTTCTAATTTTTAAACTATCTATATTTTTTGATATTGTTTCTTTTTGGATTATGATGGCTAAATGTAATCAAATCTTGGAATTTCTACTTTTGAACTCTTTGAACTTTATACTGTTGATATTTTGATCTATGCTTGGTGGATGTCACACACTTTCCTTTCCTTAGACTTGATCATCTTTGGCACATTATGTTATTTGCATGTGTTGATGTCCATGCTTTTTCCTTGGATGTCTTAGACTAATTTTTTCGTGCCCTTTTCTAATGTTTCAAAAGGGGGAGAATATTATAGGAAATTTTGATGCAAATGATGAGTTGATATTATTGTGTTTTGGTTTGGCCATCATGTTTGGGCCATTATGTATATTCGCAAGACATTTAGGGAAAAAAGCCACACTCAAGAGGAGTATTATGTCTATTCATGTAGATCGCTTGTTTTTCGTCATGTGACAGTTATACACTTTGTATGTCTTTTGAAGTTTTGGTCATAAAAAATATTATTCTAAAGGTGCCATGTGATTTACATCTTCAATATTATTTATCACATGATGTTGCTTTTTATGTTAAAATCACATGTGTTTGAAATCAACAAAAAGGGGGAGATTGTTGACCTAAGGTGAAAAAATGGTGCCACATATCTCTAAGTGTATTGATTTTGATGATTTAAAATACCATTTGATGCTAACAAATTGCTAAGTTATTCCTTGAGAAAGTTGTGATGCAACTGTGTTCCTAGGTTGATCATTGGACTAAACAAAGAATCTTGACTAAGAGATGAAAATATATGTGTCCATATATGCATAGAGTAAGGTAACTGATCATCATGCGTAACACCCTAAAATTTAAATTACTTAATTAGTCATAAATTGACATAGGTCTGTAACACCCCAACCCTCGAGACTTTCAATTTGGACTTTACCACAAGGCGGGCCGGGCCATTGTTACTTTACAAGTGACACACACTTGACTTTCTATTTTACTCATTTCATGCCTTAATTGTATTTGACAGTACATCACTTAAATTTAAGAATTTAATAAGGCAATAATACTAGAAATGAATGAAATTCATAAACTCAATTAATTAAATAAAATTGAGTACATAATTTGATCTTGAAGAAAAATTATTACAGCAGAAGATTCAAAACTTGGGCAACATGCCCTTACATAGAAATTAGAAACTTTCAAAAAAAAAAACTAACTAATATTCATGGTCCTCATGTAATTTAATTACCTAAAAAATAGAAGGAAGGGGTGAGCACATAACCCAGTGAATCTTTCTAAACATTTAAATCATTATTTCAATTCAAACAAACCATGCATATCAAAAACTTTTGTATATTAGGCAATTCAAACGAATATCTTGTTTTATGGTTGATATTAAGACCGAAAGAGTTTAATTTCTGTGTTCCACATCATTGGGAGAGAGAATCAATCTTAGAAACTCAAACCCCAATATCTATGTAGTGGGATCACTCTTGGAAACCCAGTTCAAAATCATCAATGGTAAGCCAGCAAGCCGGATCGAGGTGGAACACACATGATGACGCTATGCAACCCATCATCGCGTCGGTACGTGGATCTTTTCTTAGTAATAAAACACACAATATCAGATTAAACCATCAATATAACATATACATAACATGAATCATTAAATATTTATTCATGACACAATTCATGCATATCATGCATCATTATTCTTGATTTCTAAACATACATAACATGTATATTCATGGCACATCAAATAAATAAAACATGCATATTAAAACATATATTCAATCAATCTACTTCAAAACATCATCACACATGCAAGACTTATTCAAATTAAAATAAAGAAGTAGAAGTTAGAAATCAATTCCACATTAAAAATAAATTTTTTCTGCACACTTCTAAAATCCGGTAGAATCCGTTACTCCAAGCTTCTAAACACTCAAGAACTCTCAAGATCACTCAAGAACAGTTCAAGATTACTCAAGAACTAAGGAGATTGCCAAGAAGAAGGCTAGAGAGAGTTAAGAGGGACTAGTATACTCTTGATTTGGGATGAAAAGAATGAGAGCACTAAGGTCCTTTATATAGTGTTTAGGAGAGTGAAATTTAGTAACTTTGGGTGGCAAGTCCAAAGACAACTTTCTAATTTTCTGTTGCATATAAATTAGTAAGATCAAGTATTTAGAGTTTATTATTATTATTATTATTATTATTATTATTATTATTATTATTATTTTGGCTTGATCAAGATCAAAATCAATTTTCTCTTGATTTTTATTTTGGTTTTCTTTTCGAGCGGTGTGCCACCAGATTTTTATTTTATTTTGTTTTTATTTTTTTTCTTTTCTTTTCGTACGGTGTGCCACATTTATTTATTTATTATTTTTTTTGAAAGCAATCCATATATATATATATATGTATATATATTTCGGGCGATGTAACTATATATTTTTTTGTTCACTATATTTTACTAATATAAACCATATCTATACATATATTTAATTGCTAATTTTTTGCAATCCATATATTGCTAATTTTTTTCAACCTATATCTATATAATATAAACTTGCTAATACTTCTATATTTTTATTTTTAGATTTTTTTTATTTTTAGTATCTGAATTTCTTATTATTTATATTATCCGAATTTTTGGAAAATTTTTCAATCTCCAATTTATATTTCTATTCTATTTCAATTGTACAATTAAATTATAAATTCTATATATTTTGTTTTCATTTTTTTTTTTTGATGTATTAAATCCAAATCAACTAGCTAATTAGATAATTTACTTAAAAAACTAATTAATAATATTTTTCACTTTTACTTTTGTAACCCATAAATATATAACTTGCTAATCAGGGTTTATTAATTAATTTAACTAATAAATTTTTCATTTTCATTGTCTTTAATATATATATA
>JAJIYU010011450.1:0-15298 GCA_030144865.1 Tinospora cordifolia
TCTTTGTGCGAGTTTCCTTATAATAATAGCTATTAGGTTAGCATTGGCATGGTACCATATGATGCTTTATATGGTCGACCGCGTAGATCTCCAACTTACTGGTATGAGGTTGGAGAAGCACAATTGTTGGGGCAAAAATTGTTGTAGATCACATTGAAGAGATCAAGGAAATTAGACAAAATTTAAAGAAATTCAAAGATCATCAAGAGAATTATTTCGATAATCACCACAGACCTTTGGAATTTGCAATGGTTGACCAAATACTGTTGAAGGTTTTCCCTAAAAAAGTTTAGATGAGATTTGGAATAAAAGGAAAATTAGCTCCACATTTTGCAAGACCATTTGAGATTCTATTAAGAATTAGTCTAGTTGTCTACAAACTTGTTCTACCTCGTCAATTGGCAAGTGTTCATAATGTATTTCATGTGTCTATGCTAAGGAAGTACTATTTAAGATGCGTCACATATTTTAGATTTAACATAGGTACAAGTTAGGTAGGATACTACGTATGAAGAAATACCTATCCAAATTATAGCTAGAAGATAACGAAAGTTGCGGAACAAAGAAATTTTGTTGTTTAGAGTTAAACAATAATTCCATGACAATGAAGAACAAACTAGGGAGCAAGAAGATAAGATGTGGGAAGAATTTCTAAATCGTTTCACTACCTAAGGTACATTTCTTAATTTAAATTTTGAGGATGAAATTTCTTTTGTTGGGGAGATTTTAACAACCTATAATTTTTATTACACGTTGAATGATGTGCGAGTATCTTAACATGTATTATATATGTATAACGATACGTTGGAATTAAATATATGCATGTCACGTGAAATAAGGAAATGTAATTCAAGAATACATATATAAGGTGACAAGTGATTGAATAAAAGTAAAGAAAGTGAAATGCTAAGTGGGTAGAGAGTTGAATAACAAATAGAGATGGGGTTATATATATATATATATATATATATGTTACGGTGGGTGAGTGTGAGAGATAAGGGGAAAGTGAATTTGTTTTATTAACAAAAAAGAGAAAAAGATGATAAGGTGAACTTGGATGTTAGTTAATAAAACGAGAGGCCAAAGCTTATTTGCTGGTCGTTAATGCATTTATATATGTAAGAAGCAATGTGACTTTTCTAACTTTGTTTTTTTTTCTTTTCTTTCATTTTGTTTTTCACTCCCCATTTACAAAAAATAGAAGCCAAGAAGCAAAGTGTAGAAAGGAAAGGAGAAAAGGGAAAATTTGACATTTCGTGACAAATTTGATGCATAAGCAATATTCCTTATTATCATTACAAATATGTTATGCAAGCAACATACTACACTTCTAGGAGTATAAGTTTTGCTATAAGTAGTGTTTTATAGTAGAACCCCAAAATAGTGTCACTCCTAGTGTCACACAGATCACAACCATATGATTGTATTCATTTATCCATTAGACAACAATATAAATACCCAACAAATTTAGGGAATGCTTTTGGAATATGCCAAATCTTGATAAAATTTTAATTAAATTTCACATAAACAGAGAGAACGAAAATATGTACTTACCAATAGCAAATTCATGAATTTTGGATATCAATTAGAATCTTGATGAGTGATTGACTAGTTGGGTTATTTATAAAAAATTTAAAAAAAAATAGTAAAACTAAAATTGGGAAGCCCATTTTTTTTATTTTTTGCTAAAAAAATATGTTATAGGAGCAAAAAAATTTATTTTAAATATTATTGAGAATATTCGGGGTTGATACGCATCAATACATGGTGCCAAATGCATATATATGACTAAATATGAGAAGTAAAGACGTTAGAAATGACTTATAAAGCAATCATAAATGAGTTAAATTTGATTGGTGCATATATAATGATTTTGTCGTACGATAATTTTTATGGATCAAAGACTAAGTTTTCGAGTGGGTATTAGAAACTAATGGGACAGTATTTTTGGTAAGTAATCATTACTTTTGGTGTTATGTGTGACATTGATATCAACTCAAAACTTCTAATTGTTTAATGCCAACAATTTAAAAATCTAAAATTTTCATTTCTTCATTTTCATATATTTTTATTTATATATTCATTTCATTATTTATGTAATTATAAATTGATACATATATAATGTTATACTTATTTTAGATAAATATAAGCATACTACATTTTTATTCAATTATATAAATTTTTCTATATACATTGTGATGGCCCACATTTTTGACATCAGGTTGACGGATCCGACATTTATGTACTCAATGTATTTTCTGGAATTTTAATAAGAAAATACAAAATTTTCTCCAATTTTTCTCAATTTCGGATTAATTATTAAAAAAAATGAAAATAATTCGAGAAAATACAATTTTAGGGAGAAAACACATGAAAATATTAGGAAAAGGTGTTTTCTTGAGGAAAATAAATTATAGGATTAGTTTATGAATTTTTGGAGCAATTATCGAATTTTTAGAATGATAAATGTAATTTTTGGAAGAAAAATATGATTTTTGGAAAAATTATACAATTTTTGGAAAAAATAATTAAATTAAAGATGAAATGGTGTATAATGTTGGTATTTTGATGAAAAATGATGAATTAGACAATTTAACAATTTAGAAAAAAATGTGAAATTTCGATATATAACACATATATATAAGTATATATATGTAAAGAATAAAAAGGGAAAACAAAATAAATAAATAAAAAAGGGGGTCGGGTCGGGCCGGCGCACGGGCCGAACACAGTTGAGCTGCAGGCCCGACCAGAGCTACCGAATGCGCGTGGGCTTGAGCCCGCGTGCCTTGAGGACCCGACATGGGACGGCCCATGCTTGGTTAGCCCATGCGCCCAGTCCACCAAGCAGGCGCTTTTTCTTTCCTTGTCTTTGTGTGCTTTTTTGGAGGTTTTTGGTGAATTTTTGACCAAATTTTGGGAATTTTCAATAGATTTTTCTAGCAAAACCATGGGAGTTCATGGTTTAGATCCATGGTTTTGGCCATCACTTCATGGCCTCCAATTTGGCCAATGAAAGCTGCCAACTGGGCATCCAGCATGTGATGTTAAATGTCACCTGGAAGCCACATGTCATCCACACCTTTGCCAAGCAAGCACCCCCATTCAACAAAAAGGGCATTCTTGAGCTCAAACACAGAATTTTTAGATTCTGTAACCAACTTTCCAAGCTCAAATCTTCTTCAATTCTCAACCAAATCCTGCAAACTATAACTTGATTTGAAGCTTGTACCACCACCTACAAGGTCCTACAAGTAGTTTGCCCTAGTCTTGGAGCCGTTTGAAGCAGAAAACATCAAGAAGAGGGTTTTCCACACTACTTAGACCTAGAAAAACCAGAAAGTGTGTGCTGGAACCACTTTTGAAGCCTTGGACCTTGGCCATTTTCAGTTCCTTTTTGAAGGTAAAATGGTTCATTCCCCTCATTTTCATATGTACTTTGATCTCCAAAAGTTAGAGAATGAAAAATATGGCCTTATGCATAATTTTAGGACCCTTGAAGTTGGTTACTTACTCACTGTCACAATTGTGTAACAGAGACAGTTGGAACAACCTTGGAAAAGCTCATTCTTGAACCACTCTAGGCTTGTCTCTAAGGTAAAAATCCATCATTCTACTCCTTATCATCAGTATTCAAGTGTCAAAGGGGTGGAAACCAGAAATTGGAATGTTCAATGTGCTTTATAAGTCACTGTCGCTAACTATTAGACATACTATTGCAAAGTGCCGATAGAAACAGTTGAGACCAGAATAAGAACCACATTCGGGGCACCTAAAGGCACCCTTCCAGGTTGGAACCAGAGGCATTGTAGACTCCATAATAGAGGTTTTAGAAAGGTATAAAGACTTGACCTTGAACTCTTGTGGATGTGTCTTGTTAATACATGCAAATATGCTATGATTGTAGGGTGCTAGAGCAAATTCCTTATGTTCTTTAGAATGTAGCAGAATATTGATGGAATGATAGACATGTTTTTGAAGTTGTATGCTGCTGATTTGAAGTGGTTGTGATTAGTGAATATGTTATGACTTGTAAACTATAAGTGGACACAAGAAACAACCCATAGAATGGTGATTGAATGAGGGAAAAGAACACTAGAAGATTGTAGAATCCTTGAACCCAGAAATTTCTTGCAATCTGGCCGAAATTTCTGAGATAAATTTGACTGACCAAACCATGATAGATTGAGCTGAAATTTAGTTGAGAGACCCTTAGATATGTCTAGAAGTGGCCTACAAAATATCAGGACATTCTGATATGTGTAGCTAGGTCAAGTAAGGCAAACAGTCACTGCCTATCAAAGGGGATATGGAATCTATGCAGTTTCTGTTATCATGCTTAGAAGCCTTAGTAAATGAGGTCCAAAAATTGTAATTTAAAATTCTGGAGAAACTTTATAAAGTCTAGAACAATTCTGCAAGGTTTGGTGCAAATCTGATAAATGGATGGCCTGCAGAAAAATTGGAGAAATGGTTGCGCAGATAGGGTCATAGGCTAAGGTTTGTGCCTAAGTAATGGGAATAGAGAATATTGACCCTTTTGGCCCAATTGACCACATAAAGACCAGAATTGACCTTGTGTGAATTTGTTGACCCACTAGGTCAGAAAATGATAAGTTGACTAGGGTTGACCAAGATTGACTGAGGTCAATCAAATGGACTTAGTAACTAAAGCAAGGGAACGAACGTATGTGAACTATTCTTGACTATGCCAAGTAATTGATTAACCAATGATATAGAAATTAAAGTGAGCCAAGTCCCATATTAATGATAAGAAGTTGCGCCAATTTCGCAGGACCCAATGCTAGTGGGATGCGACCGGTCGCGAGAGGACCGCCTGTAACAGAACATCCCTGTGAGTAGTGTTTTCTAACTCATTTATTAGAGCTTGTTATTCTGTGCATTAGGAAAATGGATTACATATTATGATGAATTTGCATTCTTTTAAATGGGTTTTAAATGAAAAGTGCACCAAGTCTCGAGGTTCGAGAGTACAGGGTTAGGATGAGTTGTATCGGTCTCTTATACGACCCCGAGAGGTGACCACCTAGCATAGAGTGCCCGCCAGGGGGTTCTGTGGGCCTACGATTATGGCAACGGCAATAAGACCTAATTGGGCCGTCACTATAAGCAAAGACAATAAGTCCTAGTTGGTCGTTACGATGATGACAATGGCAATAAGACTTAATCGAAATCGACACGATGCGCCTAACTGTCTTCAACCCGCTTGAGTGATTTTTAATCGCCTCAAAGAGCTTGCGAGCCTCAACGAATGTTTTCATTATTTAACTATTTTTACATAAAGGTGAAGACTGCATTATGAATTTGAATTGTGTTTATTGTTGCATTCACTTGCATACGCTATTGCTCATGCATCCATGGTACATGTTTTAATTGTGGAATATTTGTTTTAAGTTTGAATTAGACTACATTACTCACTGAGCCGCCGTGGACAATTAGGCTCACATCTCTAACTTTTTAGGTTCTTCAGTTGCGGATAAGGGCAAGGAAGTGGTCTTCTCATAGAGCCGCGTTCCCTTACTCTTTTTGGTAGGAATTCTTTGTATTTTCCTTTCTATTATTGACTTTTGAGGGTTAGGACCTATATATAGGGGTGAGGAAAGCCTGTACATAATGAATAGTCACTCCCGTTGCTACACATGTTGAAAAGACCCGTTTTGGACATATCAAGTTTTTATTGGTGTTCGTATGTTAAATCTCTTCTGCATTCTTTATGATTACTCTGATAGTGTGTGATGTGGTGTTGTATGTTGAGGCTTAACAATGTCTTGGCAAACTCGGCTTGCGGGCGGGTTTGTTGGGACATTGTGCCGATCGGTTCGCCCTTCATCCTAGGGAAGGGGTTTCGACACCGTTGGTATCAGAGCCTAAGTTTTTTCCCAATTAAGGAATAACAAATGTTATTGACCTAGGAGAGTCACAGGTAATCGCAGCAGTACAAAAGAGAAAAGACCCTTAGAAGTAACTTAGAGTAGCAAACGGGAGTATGGACAAAACTTTTTAACTCCTAACTGGCAGAAAGAGGAACCAAGTGAGAGTAGCCATATCACGAAGGAAATCGGACTGTCATAGGGTGTTAGTGAGTTTTAAGATTGAGACTTTGAACCTTGTGGGTTAGGTGATTCCTTAGAAATAGTCGCCTTAATGTCTGAAGTCATGGTTTGCTCACTTTGGAACTAATGAAAGTTAAACGTTTTTATTCAGACCACGACGCCTCCTCGACGTGGGAGACCACGCATGACCCTAGAGCCGGCACCGCCGCCACCTCCAGTTCAGTTTGGACAAGACGTTATACAAAGACTAGAAGCCTTGATCAGAGCGTCTAATGAGGTCACGCCCAGGTGGCCTTACTGAGTGAGAGGCTTGACAGGATAGAGGCCGATAGACAGAGGGCTGAGCTAGTAGCGCCTCCTGCGCCGGTTATACCTAAGATCCAGGAGGAGGAGAGGGCTGCAGCCCAGGCAAAAGTAGCCCCAGTGAGGCAGGGCGATGACCCCACTCATGATCGCCTCCTGAAGAGATTCTTGGATCTGGGGCCCAAGGAGTTCCACGAGGGTTTGAGTCTAAATGCGGCGGAGAACTGGCTTCTCAACATTGAGAAGAATGCTAGGACACTAAAGCTATAAGAGGAGAACCAGGTGTTGTTCGCGACACACATGCTCGAGGATGAGGCCGCGATTTGGTGGAGGGCCGCTCAGTCTATAGAGGGGCAGATTTCTACATGTGCCCAGTTTCAAGAGCTATTCTTGAGTGCCTATGTCCCTATAGCACAGAGAGAGCATAAGAAGGTGGAGTTCCTGACTTTACAGCAGGGAGATATGACAGTTAGGGAATACACCCACAGATTTTTCAAACTGGAGGCCTATGCACCTGAGCTAGTGAGTAACCCGAGGAAGAAAGCTAGATTCTTCGGTCGTGGGTTGAGGGTTAGCATCAGATAGGCTACGTCAGCATACAGTGAGGCTACTCTAAAAATCATATAGAGGCATGTATTACAGTTTGAGGTAGATGGTAGGGATTAGCGTCCGACCACCCAGATGGTACAGAGTGCATCCTTGCAAACGCAGCCCTAGTCTCAGCTAGAGTCGCAGGCACAAGGAGTCCATCGTGGTGGGTCCCAAGGAGGCAGGTTCCATAGGATGAGGAAGCATATGGAGGGACAGTCTGGAGTAGCCCAGACTCAGCCTACTACTGCAGTCACCCTCGCAACCACCCCAGTACAGGCATATCAGTCGGTGGGACAGCTACTGATCCAGCAGGGAGGACGAAGTGGAGGTCGAGGTAGAGGTAGAGGAAGAGATTCAGGGGGTAGAGGCCAGGCCCGAGGCCAGATCGAGCAGAGACGACCGCTTATATGTTACTAGTGTGGTCAACCAGGCCACAAGAGATATCATTGCCCTATACCTATCCCAGCTTCCAGTGCACCTACCACTAGCACTCGAGAGATGGTGTAGGCCATCACCTACCCAGATTCTGAGGCGACAAAGGCTTTAGTAGAGGGTAACATGTTCCTACTTGACACATCTATCTATGTGTTGATTGATGCTGGATCTACGTTGTCTTTTATTTCTGGGCATGTCGTAGATTGATTGGGACTTAGACCTGTTAGAGCATCTACATGGCTCGTGTTGAACACTGTAGCCGGGGAACAAATCTACCCCAATTTGATTCGTGAAGGCTGCACGTTGAGGTTTGACGACTTTGAGACCCTTGTAGACCTTAGAGTACTAGAGTTCTTGGAGTTTGACGCTATACTCGGGATGGACTGGCTGGCAACTTATCATGCCTATGTCGATTACTTTGCCAAGAGAGTAGTATTTCAAATTCCAAGGCAGCCTGTTGTGACCTTCTAGGGTAGTGCTTCAGATAGACTGAGGACCGTGGGTAGGATAGCGACACAGTCTGACATAGATACATTGGCCAGTATGATCACCACCGGTGAGGGACCTTCACAGCATAGCATAGATGAGATTCTTGTTGTTAAAGACTTTCCTGACATGTTTCCCGACGATTTGCCTGGCTTACCTCCCAAACGGGAGATTGACTTTATCATTGAGATTATTTCGGGGACACAACCCATTTCGATCCCTTCTTATTGAATGGCGCCTAAGGATTTGCAGGAATTGAAGGTCCAACACGAGGAGTTGATGAGTAAGGGTTTTATTATTCCCAGTGTGTCACCTTGGGGTGCTCCAGTATTGTTTGTGAAGAAGAAGGATGGGAGCCTCCATTTGTGTATCGACTACAGACAGTTGAATAAGGTGACAGTGAAGAACAAGTACCCTCTCTCGCGTATTGATGACTTATTTGACCAGCTCCGAGGTGCCACTATATTTTCAAAGATCGATCTGATATCTGGGTACCATCAACTGAGAGTCAGGGAAGAGGATGTGCCGAAGATGGCCTTTCGGACTCGTTATGGGCACTATGAGTTCTTAATTATGCCGTTTGGCGTGACAAACGCCCCAACGATGTTCATGGACTTGATGCAGAGAGTGTTTCGTCCCTATCTTGACTCATTCATCATCATCTTTATTGATGACATCCTTATTTATTCGAAGACTAGGGAAGAGCACGCTAAGCACTTGAGGATCACACTGCAGACTCTCAAAGATCATTGGTTGTACACCAAATTTAGCAAGTGCAAGTTTGGTTGACAGAAGTCCAATTTTTGGGCCATGTAGTAGGAACCGGGGGCATTTCAGTTGATTCAGCCAAGGTTGAGGTTATTATAGGTTGGCCGAGACCTACCACTGTGACAGAGATCCATAGCTTTTTGGGTTTGGCAGGCTATTACCGCAGATTTGTGCCAAACTTCTCGAGGATCGCTGCTCCCATGACGAAGCTTACCCAAAAGAACATGCCATTTGTGTGGACAGATAAGTGTGAGGAAGCCTTTCTTGAGCTGAAGTGTCATTTGACATCTGCCCCAATTCTTGTGCTACCAGAACCAGACCGTGAGTTGACGATCTATACACATGCATGTGGTACAGGCCTTGGGTTTGTTTTGATGCAGGGTAATGGAGTTGTCGCTTTTGCCTCGCGACAGCTGTTCATGAGAGGAACTACCCCGTGTATGACTTAGAGCTGGCGGCAGTAGTGTTTGCACTCAAGATCTGGCGACACTATCTGTATGGTGAGCATTTCACACTTTATTCTGATCATAAGAGCCTCAAGTACCTATTTTCATAGAAGGACCTTAACATGAGGCAGAGGAGATGGATGGAACTACTTAGGGACTATAACTTTACCATAGAGTACCATCTCGGGAAAGCCAATGTGGTAGCTGATGCGCTTAGCAGAGTACGAGTTGAGACTACTTGTGTGGCTAGGCATGTCTCAGGAGTGGAGGATGATTAATTATGTGTAGTGATGAGTATCCACGAGACTTCGATCGAAACCAGAGTCAGTGCACAAATGAGAGCACAGCCGATGTTGCTTACCGAGATTATGGAGGTTCAGCCTCATGATGTTGACTTTATGATGTACCGGGGGCGAGCAAACGACACTTCTTGTGTGGAGTGGTCGGTTGATACTGATGGTGCACTGATGTTTAGGGGACGATTGTGGGTACCAGATGACCTTCGCCCGAAACAGGGAGTGCTAGTAGAGCTACACTGCTTGAGGTACACCATCCATTCGGGCTCCAATAAGATGTATCAGGAGGCTTGACGTACTTATTGGTGGCCAGGGATGAAGCGAGATATTGCAACCTTTGTGCAGAGATGTGATACGTGCTAATAGATTAAGGCTGAGCACCAGAGACTTGATGGTTTATTACAGCCTTTGGCTATTCCGGAGTGGAAATGGAAGCACATTACCATGGACTTTGTGATGGGATTACCCCGGACTTAGCAGAGACATGATGCTATATGGGTCATTGTGGACAGACTTACTAAGTAGGCTCATTTCCTTTCGATGCATAGTAGAGACTCAGTGGAGAAGCTGAGTCGGTTGTATATCCACGAGATTGTGAGATTACGTGGGGTCCCAGTGTCCATTATGTCAGATAGAGATGCTCAGTTTACATCCCGTTTTTGGCAAAGCTTGTAGAATCATTTAGGGACTAATGTGAACCTGAGCACAACCTTCCATCCACAGACTGATGGTCAGTCTGAGAGAGTGATTCAGGTACTTGAGGATATGTTGAGGGCATGCATAGTTGATTTTAGTGGTAGCTGGGAGTCAGGTCGGGTTGGCGCACAGGCCGAATGGCCTATGCATGCCAAACACGGTCGGGCCCCAGGCCCGACCAGAGCACGCGAATGCGCGCGGGATTGAGCCCGCCCGCCTTAACGGCTCGACATGAGCCGGCCCATGCGCCCAATCCACCAAGCAGGCCCCTTTTCTTTCCTTGTCTTTGTGCATTTTTTTGGAGCTTTTTGGCGAATTTTTGACCGAATTTTGGGGATTTTCAGCAAATTTTTCCAACAAAACCATGGGAGTTCATGGTTTAGATCCATGGTTTTGGCCATCACTTCATGGCCTCCAATTTGGCCAATGAAAGCTGCCAACTGGGCATCTAGCAAGTGATGTTAAATGCCACTTGGAAGCCACATGTCATCCACACCTTTGCCAAGCAAGCACACCCATGCAACAAAAAGGGCATTCTTGAGCTCAAACACAGAATTTCCAGATTCTGTAACCAACTTTCCAAGCTCAGATCTTCTTCAATTCTCAACCAAATCCTGCAAACTATAACTTGATTTGAAGCTTGTACCACCACCTACAAGGTCCTACAAGTAGTTTGCCCAGTCTTGGAGCCATTTGAAGCAGAAAACATCATGAAGAGGGTTGTCCATATTGCTTAAACCGAGAAAAATCAGAAAGTGTGTGCTAGAACCACTTTTGAAGCCTTGGACCTTGGCCATTTCTAGTTTTTTTAAGGTAAAAGGTTCATTCCCCTCATTTTCGTACGTATTTTGATCTCCAAAAGTTAGAGAATGAAAAATAGGGCCTTATGCAAGATTTTAGGACCCTTGAAGTTGGTTACTTACTCACTGTCACAACTGTGTAACAGAGACAGTTGGAACAACCTTGGGAAAGCTCATTCTTGAACCACTCTAGGCACGTCCCTAAGGTAAAAATCCATCATTCTACTCCTTATCATCAGCATTCAATTGTTAAAGGGGTGGAAACTAGAATTTGGAATGCTTAACATGCTTTATAAGTCATTGTCGCTAACTGTTAGACATATTGTTGCAGCAGTGCCGACAGAAACAGTTGAGACCAGAATAAGAACCACATTCGGGACACCTAAAGGCACCCTTCCAAGCTGGAACTAGAGGCATTGTAGACTCCACGATAGAGGTTCCAGAAAGGTATAAATACTTGACCTTGAACTCTTGTGGATGTGTCTTGTTGATACATGCAAATATGTTATGATTGTAGGGTGCTAGATCAAATTCCTTATGTTTTTTAGAATGTAGCAGAATATTGATGGAATGATTGACATGTTTTTGATGTTGCATGTTACTGATTCAAAGTGGTTGTGATTAGTGAATATGTTATCACCTGTAAACTATAAGTGAACACAAGAAACAACCCATAGAATGGTGATTGAATGGAAAAAAAAAACACTAGAAGATTGAAGAATCCTTGAACCCAGAAATTTCCTACAATCTGGCCAAAATTTCTGAGATAAAATTGACTGACCAAACCAAGATAGATTGAGCTAAAAATTCGTGGAGAGACCCTTAGGTATGTCTAGAAGTGGCCTACAAAATTTCAGGACATACTGATGTGTGTAGTTAAGTCAACTAAGGCAAATAGTCACTGCCTATCACAGGGGATACGGAATCTGTGCAGTTTCTTTTATCATGGGAATAGAGAATATTGACCCTTTTGGCCCAATTGACCCCATAAAGACTAGAATTGACCCTGTGTGACTCTGTTGACCCACTAGGTCAGCAAATGATAAGTTGACTAGGGTTTACCAAGATTGACCGAGGTTAATCAAATGGACTTAGTAACTAAGGCAAGGGAACGAACGTATGTGAACTATTCTTGACTAGGCCAAGTAATTGATTAACCAATGATACAGAAATTAAAGTGAGCCAAGTCCCATATTAATGATAAGAAGTTGCGTCGATTTCACAGGACCCAATGCTAGTGGGACACGACTGATCGCGAGAGGAGCACCTGTAACAGAACATCCTTGTGAGTAGTGTTTTCTAACTCATTTCTTAGAGCTTGTTATTCTGTGCATTAGGAAAATGGATTACATATTGTGATGAATTTGCATTCTTTTAAATGGGTTTTAAATGAAAAGTGCATCGATTCTCGAGGTTCGAGAGTACAGGGTTAGGATGAGTTGTGTCGGTTTCTTATACGACCCCGAGAGGTAACCACCTAGCACAGAGTGCCCGCCAGGGGGTTCTGTGGGCCTACGATTATGGCAACGGCAATAAGACCTAATCGGGCCGTCACTATAAAGCAACGACAATAAGTCCTGGTTGATCGTTACGATGATGACAACGGCAATAAGACCTAATTGAAGTCAACACAATGCGCCTAACTGTCTGCAACCAGCTCGAGTGATTTTCAATCGCCTCAGAGAGCTTCCGAGCCTCGGTGAATGTTTTCATTATTTAACTATTTTTAAATGAAGGTGCAAGACTGCATTATGAATTTGAATTGTGTTTACTGTTGCACTCACTTGCATATGCTATTGCTCATGCATCCATGGCACATGTTTTAAATGTGGAATATTTGTTTTAAGTCTGAATTAGACTGCATTACTCATTGAGCCGCGATGGACAATTAGGCTCACATCTCTAACTTTTTAGGTTCTTCAGCTGCGGATAAGGGCAAGGGAGTGGTCATCGCATAGAGTCGCGTTCCCTTACTCTTTTTGGTTGGACTTCTTTGTATTTTCCTTTCTGTTATTGACTTTTGAGGGTTAGGACCTATGTATAGGGGTGAGGAAAGCCTGTACATAATGAATAGTCACTCTTGTTGCTAGACATGTTAAAAAGACCCGTTTTGGACATATCAAGTTTTTATTGGTGTTCGTATGTTAAATCTCTTTTGCATCCCTTATGTTTACTTTGATAGTGTGTGATGTGGTGTTGTATGTTGAGGCTTAACAATGTCTTGGCAAACTCGGCTTGCAGGCGGGTTTGTTGGGACATTGTGCCAGTCGATTCGCCCTTCATCCTAGGGAAGGGGTCCCGACATACATATTCTCATAATATGTAGTATTTAACAATCATTATACTAAAACATGTATTATTCACACACACATTTACATATATATATATATATATATACTTTATTTCTATTATGTATTTCTTAAGCAACTCTTTAAATTTTATAATTAATTCTACTTAATTGACATTTTCGTTTAAATATCAAATTAAGGCTTCATTTGCCTACCCATAATTTGCACCCAAAAGTTTCTTAAAATCTTCACTTGACATATTTCATTTAATTTCATTAAACTTATTTGACAAAATTTTGGTTTATTACAACCTACCCTCCTTAAAGGAATTTCGTTCTCGAAATTTATACCCATTCACTTGTGCGTCATTTTGTCAGGTATTTCTAGTAAATAGTTTGGTTTTGACTAAGTTGGTATGCCCAAAGGCTTTGCCACTTTAATAGACTAACACTTATTTAAAATGATACACTAGGAGTTCTTAAGGAAATAAATTTCATTAATAGAGATAACTGGTAAAAAGCCTTATTTCAACTCAAAATTCATAAACGCTAACATATAGCAATCTTAAACTAAGGGATTCCCTACTACTACTCTTGTTTATTTGTCTTAACATTGGATTATGAGGATTTCTATTGAGGGTCTTAATCTTCCTGAGCCTCAACAACAAACATTTTGGCTTGGTTCTGACTATAACCCTTATTATGTTGTGGCTGAGGAGCTTGAGCAAATGCAGTTGGGCAATCCCTGGCAAAATGACCCCTTTGTCTACATACATAGCACAGCCCTTGTCTCCTGCCTACTTTTTTTTGTTCTTTTTCAGTTTGGTGAGTTTGTTTTTTATTCTTGTTTTCCTTTCCCGTCTTTTGATCACTTTGTGGTTTCTTATTTTTATTCCTTATGGATCATTTGAAGTGGATATCCTTTTTTATTGAATTAATCTCCACTGTCGTCCCTTTGGGCATAGTTAGTCTCAGAGGAACAACTAGCTCATTGATTTCTACTCTTAGTTCATTCTGAACCTCAGGCTATGGTTGTAGAGTCATCATTACCTGCTCGACCACCTGTCGAATGATTTCTGCCATTATCTCTAGTGATAGGACGGAAGCTATTGCCACATCTGTCCCTTGGTTACTTTGATCAGGTGTATTTGCGTTTTCTTGGATTCCTTTCATTATCTACAAGCCAAAACCACTTTAGTATCCTATCATAGAAGTTTCAAATAGGACATTTATCTAGGGTATTCACCCATCTTTTCTTATCCTTGGAATACAAAATGTTTTTCCAGACTTGAGAAATGGTCATCTTTCCTGCATCATATGTTGTATCGGTTTCCTCAAGTTTTCATTTCGTTTGTACTATCATGACTCTAAATTCAAGTCTCTAGGTTCTCGATTTGTTTAGTGGCCTAAAGGTTTTTCTTTAAGGTTTTTTTCATGCATGGATACAGGATTTGGTCTCAAAGCAAATAAACATTACAACATGCATATCACACAATCATACAATCAAGCTAGCACAATAAGGTTCCAAGTTTCCACCTAAGCTTCCAGGTTCAAGTGTCACATGCCACTCTATCCCTTCTACTTAGGCTTTCACTTAGAATAGAGTCGCACCCAAACAATTTCGCAAATTGCTTGATAACTAAGGTTCCTGAACCTACTGTACTCCACCGTCCCATACCAGTGAGCATAGAGAAACTCGTTTTGCCAGATTTACCGATCATTCACCACACATGGTCCATCATTCTCTGAGTCCAACCTTCCTCCATACCCTCGAATTCCTATGCATCCCATACTACATAGAAATCAAAAGATACAGAAGCTTCCCAGTCTCGTGTCCTGATCAAACAATTTTCTGTTTTTACATACGTTTTTGTCTCTAGCCTATGCCATAGAGATTTATGCATTTGATCCACTATGCCACCCCTGGCTACACCACATTTCTACCTAGGGTCTTTCTCTGGACCTAGGGTTCAATCTGGTTGACTCATAACCTCTGTCTAGTCAAGATACCATATTTGACATCTTTTTCAACTTCTATTCACTTTCTTGCCCTAATTTTCTACCTTCTAGTTTTCTTTTATAGAAAATAAGAGTGTTCTTCAACTTCGACTACTCA